>JABAYD010033558.1:0-12546 GCA_014822095.1 Diplotaxis tenuifolia
TGATCTATCTAACCATCACAAGACCAGACATCTCATTTGCTGTGAACCAGGCGAGTCAACATATGCAAAACCCCAAGATGCATCATTGGAACATGGTAGAAAGGCTCCTGAGATATCTTAGAGAAGCTCCGGGCCAAGGTGTATGGATGGGATGCAACAAGAACACTGAGATAGTGGGATACTGTGATGCGGATTGGGCTGGTGATAGAGTAGACAGAAGATCTACTACAGGCTACTGCACATTCATTGGAGGCAATCTAGTGACTTGGAAGAGCAAGAAGCAAAAGGTGGTATCATGTTCAAGTGCTGAGGCAGAATATAGGGCAATGAGGAAGCTTACTAGTGAACTCATTTGGATCAGAAACCTGCTAAGAGATTTGGGCATAGAAGCAACAACTCCAATCACAATGCATTGTGACAATCAAGCAGCCATACACATAGCTTCAAACTCGGTGTTTCATGAGAGGACCAAGCACATTGAGGTGGACTGCCACAAAGTGAGACAAGCCATAGAGCAAAAGATCATACTGCCGTGTTATACAAGAAGTGAAGACCAACTAGCAGATATCTTCACCAAAGGAGCAAGCACCAAAGTTTGTGAGTCCATTCACCCAAGGCTAGGACTCATAGACTTGACCGGATCATGATCCCTCTAAGCCATGGAGCTTCTACTCTTTCCTTCTTATGCTTTTGTCCCAAATAGGTTTTGCATATTAAGGTTTTAATGAGGAAAGTTTTCATGGGGTCCAAGCTTGACTTGTTCCACATGGTCAAGTTTGAGGGGGAGTATTGACATGAAGACATACATTTGAGAAGAAGAGATTCGGATGATACAACGAAGTGATAAATGACAGTACCTTGAAACACAAGTCTGTCCGTACAAGCTCTGTCCATACAAGCTTGGGTTACAAGGCACCACTCCTAAACCTAAGAGAGTTTTGGAAGGCAAGGAGATCTTCCCCAAGTCGTCTTTGATGTGTTTGAAAGAAGAGATGACCGTTGGAGTGTAGAGACAAGAAGGAAGATGTTGGAAAGAATAGAATATTGTATTCCTCTTGCCTTGGAGCCGTTCATGACCGGTCACTCTCAAGACCAGACCACTTTCTCTTAGTTTAATCTTTTCTCTATTGTCCTCTTATGCCATTTATGCCTTTAAATAACCTTGTATGCATACCACTTTGGATTAAGGAAATAGATCCTTCTTTTCTCATTTCTCTTTTGCGCAATATCACTCTCTCTCTCTCTCTGGGTTTTTTTTCCCTTTTTCTGCTTGGTACTTATGCAATGAAATTCATTTGACCGCTGGTATGGTCAGTTGAAGATTAGTTGTCTGTTTATAAGTTATGACATGTACTTTTTATCTACTTTTACTAAGTTTATGTAAAATACATTTTACATAATGTAATGTCTCTATTTTTTCTCTACAAATTAATCTTTATTTATTTTAATTTCAAAAATTATAATTTAAATTAGTTAAACTTTTATTAAATTGTACAGTTACTAAAAGTGCGAGTTAGTTTAACTTATATTACAGTTACACTAAATTTGCCAAACAAATTCTTCAGTACACAGATGTCAAAAATTAAAAATTCTTTAGTACACTTGTCTGAAAAATGAATTAAAGTAAATTTTATTTAAATCTGAAAATCTAGCAAAAGACTAAAAAACAAAAAAAAAAAACTTGGATAATTACAAGGGAACAATAGGAACTTTGCGGACCATCGAGACTAGACTCATAAAATTCGGATATCTTTCTCCATTATAGAGAAATTAGTAATATTTTGTGTAACTGTAAAATATTCAATCCATGCAAGAGAAAGTGCATATTGTTTACCAAAAAAGTGCATATTTCCATTTTAGGTTAAAAGAGCTAGTTTTCCTTTTTTTTTACTTAAGTTTTTTTATTCTAGTTAAAGACAACTAGATAAAGATCTACGCTTAAAAGTGAAGACATATCTTATAATGTAATCTAATTTACGAAATATTTTTTTAATTACTAAACTATTTTGTATTTATACTAATAAGAAACTTATATAAGATATTACTTAATTATTTTATCTGCCAATTATTTCAACCTTTCTATTATAAATTTGTAATAAATCTCACAAGTTTATTAATTAATTGTGTGATATACATTTTATAAGTTTTTAATTACAATTATTTAATTTTAATTTATTGACTCTGAGATTTTATTTATATACAGTATTTAATTTAATATGAATCTTATCTAAGTTCAAAATAATTTATTTTTAGGAAAATACAAATAAAATCTATTAATTTAATTGATTTCATTTTATATTATATGGAACTTTTGTAGTATATAAACCTGAAACTAATTATACTATTTTCAATTTTCTTCATAATTTATTTGAGTGTTTAAGTCCATTATTTTATTTATCAAATAATTTGAAAATATTAATAATAGTTATTAAAAAGATGAGACCTGATTTTTTTTAAATTGTTTGGACACAAGATTAATTATTATATTACTTGGAAATATAAATAGTAGTATTATAATGTTTCCATACTTACCTTAATATATAGTGTTTTCATCAATAATTAATGATATCTTATGTAATATAACATATAACTAAATAACCACGTGTAGTGGTCCAGTGGTGTTGAAAAATCTCGCTCCCAAATAGCTTCTTCTAGGGGTGACGGGTTCAAGGGTACGTACTGGAGGATATTTATCTTAAGGGACCTTCCCAATACAGATAAGTCCAACTACATGTGGCCGCTGTTCTTATAACATGAGGCTACCCAACTTTTTTGGATGACCCTCGGCGGGCTCCCCAGCTTGCTCCGTTGGACGGTCATTGGCGCTAGTCAGAATCTTCACAAAGGTGTCCGGATACCAGGATCATAAAAAATAACATGTAACTAAAAGTTATGACCAACAGGGGCGAATTAAGGGTAGGGGCCAGCAGTGCACCCGCCCCAGAGACCACATGAAAACACATGAAAAAGTGGCCCATGTATATGTACAGCAGTCAACAGGTCATAATCCTAATAATGTTTCGGTTATATTTGAATAATAATGAGGCAATGTTACTCTTAGAAGGAAGAAGACAACAAAATTAAAAGAATGTTGGGCTTTATAGGCTTTTATGTACAACAATTTTTAAAATTACTTTGTGACTGTTCGGTTTTCATAAAACATCGAAAACTAATTTGTTAGTTCAATTTGGACCAATGAATGATTGATTTTTCTTTTCTTATTTTTATGATTTACAGATACACATAATTTACGTTTAATATTAACTTATGTTAAATATTAAATATTTACTGAAATAAAAAGAGTATCATATTTACAGCTATTATAATTTCTTATCATATTATCCTATGTGATTATATGTAAAATTGTTATTTAACGTAATGTATACAGCTTCAAGTATAAAGCATACAGTTAACGTGTACCATATTATTTAGAAGTAGGCTACTATGATTTTTTTTTTAAAAGTTGTAGATATGTTTATAAGTTCAGAAATTGGTATGGATACCACTATATTGGCCGTTAATTTGTCATTTGCCATCGTAACATTAAACTATTTTGGTTGGACCGTTTTTCCCTCATCTCCTCATTCGGCGGGTTATCTCTGAAGTCAAACATCACAGTTTTGTCCATTGTGCAACACGACGCTTCTTCGCTTTCTAACCTCTCTCCTCTCACGCGTGCTCATACCTTCTCTCAACTGTCGGTTTTTCGAAAAGTCGCATTCATTCCTCTTAAAATCCCAACCTCTCTTCCTCGTCTATATCCCATTTTCCTCCATTCGCAACGAAGTAACCCTAATCCAACCAAATTTTCCTCTTCAATCACCCAATTTCGCCGCCATGGAAGGTTTTGAACTGCCTCCGAGGATGTTCGCCTTTGGTGATGAACCTGTCGGAGAGCGCATCAACTCATACCACAAGATTAAAAAGACGGCGGCGATTCTCGATGCACTTGAACCCGACGAGTTAGAGTTCTTCTGAAACTCCACCTTCGCCAAGATTATTGCAATCGAAGATAACCCACCGTTCTCTGGGGCCTTTGGTCAGTATGTTATTGTTAGGCTTCTCAAAATGGGCATGGAATACGAGATTTGGTTCCTATTTGCTGGGAATCCGGTAAGATTCTCCCTCCGGGAGTACACCATTGTTACCGGTTTAAATTTCGGCCAGCTCCCAGAACCGAAGCAGAAGAAGAAGAACCCATTGAAAGAGAAGCTATATTGGAATGAACTTTTTGGTTCGCTCAAGTTCTGTACCGTGGACACCATTGTTGACATGCCGAAGAACAAGGTTGTTAAAAGCAAGGAGACCCGTATAGAGTTCGCGTGCCTTGCTATAACTTCATCAATCCTCTTTCCGTCTTCACACTCTCCTCGGATCATCCCGGAGCATGTCGAAATGATTAGAGATCTTGGAGAATTCTTAGCATATCCTTAGGGTCGAGCTTCATTCCACACGCTTATTACTGCTATAACATCCAAGGACAAACTAGCCTTATCTCAAGCGTCTGTTGCCATTCGCGGTTACGTTGATGCAATCCAGTTAGTGCTCCTTGCTGTCATTCCACAGCTAAAGGAATAGATATCGCATTCCAAGCAAGTAGTGATTATGGCAGCTGATAGCGATGATGCGGCGACTGAACTGCCCGTTCAGACCGTTGATGAAAGTACGACCGGTGGCATGCATGCTTCAAACCAAACCGCCAAATTTTGTCTCATCCCAGGCCATGCTAAGAATATTGATACCGAGTGCCAGGTAGTTTTAGTTGATAAATCACTACTTAGTTGCTAAATAGTCATTTCGTTGCCTGCTAAGTTAATGTTTATACATGTGTACTTGTGGGTAAATGCTAAATGACTGTCCTAACAGTCGATAGACACTTTGTCCTGCTACATTAGTTGATAAGTCTATTTCTGATTTGTTAACGTTCCTCGTTAAATGTCAAATTGTTGTTAACTTCTAGACGCTAACATCCTCACACTGCATCTGTTATATGTTGGTTGTTGGCTTCATGACTTAATCATTATTTATGTGGTTAGCAGACAACGATGCAATTTAGTGGCTAAGTTTATGTTCTGATCCGTTAACATACATTCAGAAAATGTTTGTTAACGGTTGATTTAATCATGCATTTTTTCTGTTACCGGACAACTCATCACTAATGTTAATGTTTTTTTCATTCGTTTTCTCACAGGTGTCCGTTAAGTGCATCATCGACGAACCATTTGAGGAATGGTCTGCTGGTTTAGATTTCAGTTGGTGTGATGAATCTGAAGCCCCTCTCCTATCCGATATGCTTCGTTTGATTTCTGAAGGGTTTAGTTTTAGGAGGAAGATGTTTAAAGGTGGTTTGACCGCAATTGAACTAACACGTCTGAGGTCTGTCAAGAAGCCTAAAGACAAAGATAGCAAGTAGAAATCTGAGAAGGAACCTGCTGTTGAGGTAGCAGATGTTGACCCCGTTGGGGAGAGGCCTACATTCTTATCTGCTGAACTTACTAATGAGCTTAGAGGGTTTGTTCACCACATCGAGCAATCATTCGAGGCGAGGTCATCGACTCATGTCTCTCTTATACAGTCATCCATTTCCAAAGGACTTATCAAATCGAGTCGAAGCTTGTTGCTGCCATTGGGAACCAACTCAAAGTCATGGAAAGCGCCATAATCAAGTCTGTTGTAGATGCCATTTCCAAACTCCCCTCAGCACCATCCGTAATCCCTGGAAACACAGGCCCTGTGAAGGTAAGTGAGGTGGAGAAGGAAACTGCCATCACCTCGGCCGTAGGTATTGAGAATAGCAGAGGGAGTGAAGAAACTTTTGTACCAGACAGCACTCCATATGAACTGGCTGACAGCCTCATAAACAACGTCCTACTTGATCTCATTCCACGGAAGGATCATAAATCACCTGCCAACGAAAACGAGGTTGAGCCTGATGTTCCAAAAGGAATGGATGTTGACTGTCCCACTAACTTAGCTGACAATCCAACGAATGATTCGGTAAGCCTCATCGTTTAACGCTATTAGTAGTCTTGCCATTTTATTTTGATGAGCATCGCACTTACGTATATATCTCATATGTCATGTGAAGTCTTCGCAGGTTGCAGCCAATGATCTGATTAGCCCTCCTGCTCCCTCAGGAAATGCCCCCCGTGACGATCTCTCTTAGGAATCACCTGCTCACGACGCTAATCACCCTGACGATTTTCCAAGGCCTGTTGATGCCGTCAACCATTCGCTCTTGTCTTTGAATTCGGCTGATGAAGTTGAGTTGGAGGAGGTAATTTTATAATTTTTTGCACTCTCTAATTATTTTTGATATATAAACTGAGATTCCTCATTACTGCACAAACCACCAGTTGTTAATCCAACTAGAAATGCCGTCTTTCTCACTGGGACTCTCGCAGGAAGTTGCAACTGCTGCCAATGACGATGCTGAGCAGTTAAATGCGCAGATAGCCGCTAACAAACCGGTTGGTCGTGCTCCTGAGACTCGGAGGAGTAAAAGGGCGAGGACCACACCAGCTGTCCTTGAAGACTACACTTGTGATCCCAAACTAACTGGATGTCTGGCCATTGATCCCGAAATCGATGGCATATTCAGGAAAATGGAGGAAACCGTCAACAAGACAGAGTAAGCAATCTTAGGTCTTAACATGCAAATAATTTGTTGTTCGCTAACATAACTATTAACGCATGGGTTTTCTCCATTATTGTTAAGGGGTGTAACATTCCGCAGTGGCTTGACTGTCACCCCCGCTGTCTTCTGCGATATAGGATGCCGGTCTCAGATCCTTCCTTCCGGAGTGAGTTTCATTTTTCTTTCTTTTATCATACGGATGCCTTCATTTTTCTGATCTACATTTAAACATAATGCTCTCAGGTGGTGGATGCTATGATTCACTTTGTGTCTCACCGTATGGCTCAATCACCAAATGTTGTTATTTGCGACACAATGCTCCCAGTTTCTATTTTGAAGCACCACTGTCGCTTTGCAAAGACTGCATTGAAGGATCGTGTGAAGCTAAAGTTTTCGGATGTCCCACTTCTAAAATCAGCGAAGTTTACTCTTAACAGTCTTTATTTCCCGTTCAACCTTGCAAACCAACATTGGGTTGGCGTCTGTGTTGACACAAAGGCGGCCACACTACATGTGCTTGACTGCTACACACCCCTCCACGCTGATAACTCATTGAAGAAAGAGCTTACTCCTCTCGCCAACATGATTCCCTACATCTTACGGTATTTCGGTTATATTGAAAAGGGGATGCCAATTATTCCTTTCTCTGTTTCTAGATGCAAGGGTATCCCTCAGTCCACAAGCCCGAATGATTCAGCTGTGATGACTGTTTTACTGATTGAAGCTCACGCACAAGGCGGTGTCGTTGCTTGCAAAGCAATCTCTTCTCGCGTCTTCCCGGACGCTGCGAAGCAACTGGCCGTACAGATGTACGGAGACTTATCTTGAACGAGTCATTTTTCTAACCAGCTTCACTTGTGTTTCATGCTGGCTATATTAGCACTCAAACTCTTATCTTTTTCTGTTTTTGTTATCTGAAACTTGGATCCATGATGGAATGATCAGTCTGAAACTTTTTTAAGTTTAACTTTCTTCTTTTGTTATTTCAGCAAACTTTTGTATTTTTAGCGTTCAACTTACTAGAATGCAACCTAAGATTCACTTTAACTTGTGTTATATGAACTAGTTGCAACTGAAAACTGTTAGTGTCGCTGCCTAACTCCCAATGTTGCCTTAAATATTTATTTAGCGTAATCAATGCATTAGTTCCTGGGAATGTCACTTAAGAATCATTTATCAAGTATTCATCAAGCTGAACGAAGTCAAGAGAAGTATAAGATCCCACTTAACATTTATAAGTCTACATAGTTGTATCTCATATCACTTTAGCAGTTTTTACTAGGAGTTCATTACTTCACTACACCACCACATCTAATTCATTTTTTAGAAGTTATCAAATCTAACTCCACCAATGGTATACGCTAAAAAACCCTTATAACTTAAAAAAAAAGACTTAGCTGATAACATAACATAATAAAATCATTTTCATTGCATTGTTTGGGGGAGTTTCATTCATTCCACAAATTGCACATACATATGCGCCAACTTGGGTTTTCTTGGGGAACTTAGTACAGTACATAACAAAAGGAGGTCGCCCCAAATCTGACCATTACAAAAGAAACATCTAAAACCGATCACCCCTTCATACATAATCTTGATCATCAGCCTTATATAGGCATCTTACACGTGACCTTGTTATGATCACTGCCTCCACACCTGCTGCATTTCCTCCCACGCTTGAACACTCCCAAGGACTGCATGTCATCACAGTTTAACATGTTAATACACTCTCAATATTTGCTAAGTTTCAAATCAGACCCAATATAATTTTTTAGCACTACCCAACAAGCCACTTCTGAGTAAGGAATACTATACAGACATTAAACCTTACCTCCTAAATAGCAATCATGATGCTTCACGAAGGAACATGAACACAACAATTTTTTGATACGTAATTCACTCTTTATCAGATAACAATTAAGTTAGCACCTATCCAAATATATTCTAACAGATTTAGATCCTAGATATGAACATCATATCCCAATAATCCACTCGCTAAAAATAAACTTTGCTATCCGATAAGCACCTTAGTAGCACGTATCTAAATATTCAGATTCAGATTTTATCTTAATGTCTTATTCTATAACTATAGCATCCATCACTACATCTTACCTGTTAACCGATCAATATTCCGGCATTAACACACTAGATTACCAGCTAACCATTTTCCATACGCCCTACTGAATCCCCTACTGTCTAAGCACCGTCTACTTCTCATTTCCATTTGAACAACAAATTGGACAATACTTACCCTGAATTCACCGCGAGATGGCATCCTACTCTTTCTCGGCCTACCTGGTGGGAGGCGTGTTGCTGGCGGGAAGAGCAACCCATTGTCTCCTTCCACACCCATCTTAATTGTTGTTATGTTGGTGTGGTCGACGGGATTGATGCTTCCACTGTAAGCCATTGCCCAGTATGCGGTGCTGTAAACTGGGTCGACCTTACTCTCCACAGACTCTTTAGCATAAATGCCCGCAGCCACAGCATGAACACACGGTATGGCTAGCGCTTCAAACTCCTTGCAAGAGCATTTTTTGTTCACCAGATCGACTCTTGAATACATTCCATTTCCATCCACAACCTCGTACTCTCCCTCTATGATGTGGTGGACACCATATCCTGAACCCTCGCTAAAGTTTTTTGCCAAGATCTCATTCACCTATGGTGTTAGCTTTCCAACGTTTTGTGCTGCCGCCTCACGTCTTATTGAGAACCATCCCATCATCATTGATCTGATATACTCCAGCAGCGGTACAATTGGATACTCCCTTGCCTCATATAGTGCTGCGTTCAGTGATTCAGCTAGGTTACTTATCATTATGTTGTACCTTGCACCCTCAAAGTGTGATCTAGCCCAGTGCTCAAGTCCAATCCTTATCAGGTAATCAGCACATCCGATGTCCACAACTTTGATCTCGTTGAAGTGCATGTAAAAATCCTCCCTTCTGTAAGCTCTTGCTGCCCTCCCTATAAGGTAAAGAAGATGTCTCTTTTTGAAGATGGTCTGCACATTCTTCTGTAAATGTAGTAGACAAGCACAATGCTTGGTGGCAGGGTAAATCTGTTAACAGCAAAAGATATAATTAGCATGGAACCCATTAACGCAACTTAGAAGACATCATTATATTCTTTTAAAAGAACCTAGAAAAACTCATACCTTTCTAAGTCCGGAGTAAATTGCAGTGAGTCTGTCATAGATGAAGACTAGGTCCTCAGCATCTGGAACCACAACAAGGAGCTTGTTGAAGAACCACGACCATGATTGGTCGTTCTCGCTATCCACTATCCCAAAAGCAACTGGGAAAATCTGATAGTTCCCATCCTGCGCACTTGCTGTGAGTAGACAGCCTGCGAACTTCCCCTTCAAGTGGGTTCCATCAATGATGATCACCTTTCGCATAAAGGGCAACCCTTTGATGCTCGCTCCAAAAGAGAGGAAGAGGTACTTGAATCGAAGGACATTCCCAGGGCTGTTAGCTGTCTCCAATGCAATTACCGTACCAGGATTTGCAATAGCCAATTGATGGAGATATGATGGCAAAGTGTTGTAAGCCTCCTCAGGATTGCCCCGACCATTCTCTATAGCCTTCTCTCGTGACCTCCAAGCAATCCAGTAGGATATCGGAACACTGTGCTCCGTCCTCATCATCTCTCTCAAAGCACCTGGTCTCGGCCCACTTCCAGTCCCAACATACTTGCTCCTCATCAAGCTACCCACAATTGAAGAAGTGGCATGCCTCCTGAATTGCCCTCTCTCGTCAACCGTGCAGCGGTGATGAGGTTCCAACGTCTTGATTTCGAACCTAGTGCACCCAAATACCTTAGCAGCATACACCATCCAGTCACAGTTAACTCCACTACATTGAAGCACAACTTTCCCTGGTTCCGATCTCCTAACAAAGTAGCTGTACTTGTTAGCTAACGCATGGAGAGACATGTGGACCTTGAACGCATCTCTGTCCACAAATACTTGCCCCACGTAGAGATGGTCATTTGTTCACCCACTCTCACCTGTCGGCAATAACATGTGTTAGAACTTAACAATGATACTTTCCACATTTTTAATATGTTAACAACTACACAAATTTTTGCGCTGTATTAGTAGGCTTACCGAGAATTTTACAATCCTCAACATCAATTTCCCCCAGCATGTTAGCTGCTAAAGGTGGCTGTCCTCCATCGGAACCACTGCCAATCTCGATGTGTGGCAACTTAAATCCATTTTTGTTATCAGCTATGACTATCCCCTTCCCTTTGTCAATTGCGCCAATCATCTGCCCATCAATAGCACTACTCTCACCTAAACGAAACACTCAGAGATATACCAATTAGTTAGTGTATTTATCCCGTTTTTCCTTTTTTAAAATCAAAAAACTCCTTCTTATCACTAAAACCTACCAAGGACAACTGCCACACTTGCATCCTTCCCGGACCCAGCTGATTCATCCACCAGCCGTATTATGCCTTCACCTTCCCCGGTTATAACAACCATGTCGTCAGTTGAGTCTGACTCCGATCTTGTTTCATCAATCTTATTGATTGGTCTGCTGACTTCATCCTTTGTTAGCCTTATAGCGTTCCTCCTTGTTTCGTTCACCTGATCCTCACTGCAGATTGCCAACAACTTCTCCTCGCTTACTTGAAGATACCCCACGTCTCGCATGCCTGTAATACAACTTTATTAGTATTCCCGGCTATAACCAAAAGGCAACAAATAATATATAGCTTAGCCGCTAAACATATGCTTAGTGGCAACCCGTTCTGGTTAGCCACGCATTTTCTAAGTTTGTTAACCGTTACGTCCTTTCATATACATTAACTCTTTCATTACCAGATTAATCATGTTTACCATTTTTAGCTAATCATAACTCCTAATCAGATGTTCAGCACTTAAATATACATGGTAGCACAACATATATAGCAATTATTTATTTATTAACGGCTACTCAGAGGCTTAACAGTCGAAAAAGTCTTCTTATTAGATGATACTAAGCATTTTTAACCCTTCAACATCCACCTTATCATGTACAGAGAGTATTAGCTACTAACTTTTTACTTTTCCATTGATTTTTTACCTTTAATCTATATCACCAGGTACGCTTTAATCTTATCAAGTAACAAAAAAACTTATATTTAACCCCCAAAACATCCATCCTATCATGTACACGATGAATCAGCTGCTAACCTTCTTCACTTTTGATATGAATCTTTACCTTTAATGTTTATTAGCAGGTAAGATCTATTCTTATCAACTAAAAAAACTTTAACCTTCCCCATATCCCAAGTTATAGAAGTTCAGAACATGCCTCTCCACGAAATTGGTTTTGGCAGGACCACCTTTGTTCCGTCCTCAGAGATACCGTACTCTGCTCTCCTCATCATTCTGTAGCGGCCAACTTCCTCATTACCAAAGGTCACGTACATTGCCATGTTAACAAGTCCATCCTCACCGCCATGAAGAGCTCCACATCGCCGTCTTCAACAATCTCGACAGGTGGATTTGTGTAGTCTCTGGGCATTTTCATCCAGTCAGGGAAGTCATACGTCAACGCAATACCTTGAGAAGGATGAACCCGATACTTATCCCTCACCATCTCCACCACCGAGGCGTACGTTTCATTCTCTCTTAGCACAACATCGTATTTCACGTGTGTGTGGTCAATGTCGAATCTCCATATCCTCTCTCCAAGTCTGTCCCATTCACCGACCAGAAGCCTCACTAGATGCCCCATGTTTTTGCACCTGAAAAACAATTTCACACAGTCCGAAGTTAGTTTCATCACCAAAAACGAACTTTACACTTCAATCTTTATTCGACTACTTATCCAGAAAAGTCTTACCTTATCTCTAAGAGAGAACGAACACTGTCAAATGAGTTTCTAACCTCTTAACTCTTAATCACAGTT
>JABAYD010033582.1:0-12176 GCA_014822095.1 Diplotaxis tenuifolia
GAAGGAAGCGGATGAGCTGGAAGGGATGGTGCGGTCCTTACACCTCAACACAATGGCCAGTGCTGACGAGCCATTGGAGTTGGAGGCAGTTGATCAGGCCGATCTCCTTACCAGAATTCAACAAGCACAGCTGTTGGACGAGAATCTGCAGAAGGTTGCGGATAATGACCAGACCGAGTACCAAAGGGCGAGTAATGGTACCATCTTGGTTCACGGAAGGATTAGTGTTCCCAACGACAAAGAACTCAATGAAGAGATTATGATACATGCTCATAATTCTAAGTTTTCCGTTCATCCAGGGTTGAACAAGTTGTATAAAGACCTAAAGATGTACTATCATTGGATCCGGATGAAAACAGACATAGCTAAATGGGTGGCTAAGTGCCCAACGTGTCAGCTCGTTAAAGCTGAACACCAGGTTCCCAGTGGATTGTTACAAAGCCTACCCATTCCAAAGTGGAAATGGGATCACATAACCATGGACTTTGTAACCGGGTTCCTACCACTAGGAACAAGAAGGATGCGGTTTGGGTGGTGGTCGACCGTTTAACCAAGTCAGCTCATTTCCTGGCAATCAAGAATGAAGATGGAGTTGATGGGATTGTGAAGGTGTACTTGGATGAGATGAGATAGTGCGGTTACATGGTGTACGGGCTAGCATCATCTCGGATAGAGATCCAAGGTTTACCTTGTACTTCTGGATGGCTTTCCAAAAAGCCATGGGAATGAGGGCAAACATGACTACAACCTACCACCCCCAAACGGATGGACAGTAAGAGAGGGCAATCCAGACGTTGGAGGACATGTTGAGGGCATGTGTTCTGGACTGGGGTTGTTCTTGGGAAAGACATTTTCCGTTAGTGGAGTTTGCCTACAACAACAGGTTTCATACAAGCATTGGAATGTCACCGTATGAGGCATTGTATGGGAGGCCTTGCAGGACACCACTATGCTGGACCCAAGTGGGGGAGCGTAGTATGTTGGGTCCTGAGATCGTGGAAGAGACCACGGAAAAGATCAAGCTGGTTCGAGAGAAGATGAAGGAGGCTCAAGACCGACAAAAGAGTTATGCAGACCGGAGACGGAAGCATATTGAGTTTGAGGTGGGCGACATGGTCTATCTCAAGATGATCACGTTCAAGGGAAGGACTAGGGTTTCTGGGCGAAGGAAACTAGATCCTAGGTACTTGGGTCCATTCAGAATCATTGAGAGGGTTGGAGCAGTGGCATACAAGTTGAACTTGCCATCCGAGATGGACGCATTTCACAATGTATTTTGTGTTGCCAGAGATCCCTGCTGATCTTGGTAAGAACTTCACCTTAAAAACAAGGCCGGTTCGAATCATAGATCGAGTAGAGAAGGCGACAAGGAGAAAGATTGTTCCCATGGTTAAGGTCATGTGGGACTGCAATGGCAAGGATGTCATTACTTGGGAAATGGAAGAAAGAATGAAGGCTGAGTACCCGGAGTGGTATGGTCAGTTGTCTCAGGAGAAAACATGCAGACATGATTCGAGGACGAATCCATCCCAAGTGGGGGAGACTTATCATGTCCCTGATCCTAGCTAGGGTCACCGGGACGGGCCATGATACCAAATACCAAACCAACAAGGTCTTATGACCTCATATGGAAGGTAACATGGTCTGGAAACAAGCTTAAAGGAGCTGGACGAGTGGTACGGGAGCTGGACGAGAGGTACGGGAGCTGGACGAGGCTGCAGATAAGCTCCACTAGATTGGGACGGCTCGGAAGGAGCTCAAACAGCTTAGGGAAGCTTGGAGGTAGCTCGGCCAGAGTTGGTAAGCTCCCAGGAGCTGATGGACTAGCTCACCCAGCTGGATACACTGGAATTCAGCTCATCTCAGCTCGGTGGAGTGTTGGAGTCTCGGCCGGCTGGACCGAGGCGGGACTGAGGCTCGGCCAGGTGCTAGGTCAGTAAGAGATGGGCCTGGTGGCTTGGTACATGGGCTGGGAATCAGGCACACGAATTGGGCCTTTTGTATTTAAGACCACACGCCTAAAATGGGCAGTTTTGTTGGTTGCATGCGAGAAGGTGCAAAGGGGAGCGGTTGGTGCCTTACTCCTATCCAGTTGGTGCCTGTTCATCCCTGCCAAGTTGGCAAAGCCTTTTCCTATATAAGGAGAGCCTTAGGACACCAAAATGGATCACCTTTCTGAGGCAAAACCCTGCAAAAATACAAAGAGAAAGAAAGAGTAAGAGATCGGTTTTGGTGATAACCAAGAAGAGTTTGTTCGCGGGAAGCAAGTCTCGTGAGGATGGCTACCAGGAAGAAGGATCGTTACAAGGAGAAAAAGAAACAGATGATTCGGGCCAAGAGGAAACCCTGGCTAAGGTTAGTGGTGTGAACCGAGAAAGCCATTCACATGGCCATGCGGTTGGATCCGTGTTGGTTCATGGTGAAATGGGAAACCGGTTGCATCCATCTCTGTTTATATCATCTGCTACTCTTCATCTCTTTCTACTCTAGTCCGTGTAAGGGTTAGGGACACACGAGCCTTGAACTGTGGCCTTTGGCCGGTTCAAAGGCAGTTTCTGGACGAGATAGGGTTTTCTACCCAAGGCCGGTTTTCGTGTGACCAAACCCCCTAATTCTTTTCACATGTTAGTTTTTGAATTATAAGAGTTTTTGGAACGGAATTGGATTTGGAGTTGATTTAGATCAATTCTCATTTTTATTATATAGGCCGGTTTAGTCGAATTCTACGGGACCCGGGCATGTTCTGAGGAATCCTATCATACCATTGTCTTAGTTGTGATTTATCATGAATTGTCATTGTCTAACATTAATTTTTAAACCACTTTTGAGAAGGGTCAGATTTGGGTCAGGAACCTAGTTAGGCTCAGAACCATGCAATAGTTAGACTTGTTTATTAAGATATCGGATGATTGATTATATATGTTTATACTCGTGTGGTTTCAGGTTTAGACAAAGACCGTGGCAAGGCCAAGGAGTCGTGAAGACTCTGGCCGTGATGGATGTGTGGGATTGGAAACTTAGTTTTATGTTATGTATGAACTTATGATTAACCTATTGTGCAAACCGGATCACATGAATACTTTGTATCACTCTGATTTATATTTATACAATTTGTTTGCCCTTATTGCTTTGATTATTCACTATGACTGTTGGAACCTCAATACATTGAAAAAGAGAAATATATGGACCGAAAACCGGAATCAAACATATCAATTAATTAAGGTAAGGCCTTGGTACGGTTGGGGTCGTAAGGACCATTATCGGGTCTTACAAAGCCAGTGAGTTATATGGTACGGTTAGAAGGTTTTGGCGCGTTAGTCGGTCTCAGCCAACTCGCCAAACCAGCGAGTTGGACGGTCTTGGCTAACTCTCTGTCTTTGCGAGTTGGATGGTCAGCCAACTCGCCATCTAGGCTAGTTGATAGGTCTCGGCCAACTCGCCAAGTCAGCCAGTTGGATGGTCTTGGCCTACTTGCCGTCTTGACGAGTTGGATGGTACGGCCAACTCACCAAGCCGGTGAGGTTGATGGTCTCGGCCAACTCGCCGTCTTGGCGAGTTGGTCGACTATCCGGCTTTGGTCATCTTGTTTTCTCGACCCGGGATCCTTTCGGAAAACACAAGGAGAAACAATCGTAGACGTTGATTTCGAGATTACCGTTTTTGACCCAAACAATACTTTGATACGACTTTTCCGTAACTTCGTATCTCCGTAGAAAGTTTATAGTTTTCTTGTATGCTTTTTCCGGGACTTTTAGCCATTGATTCCTTCGTGAGCGATTTTGACCCTAACAGAAAGGACCTGGATCTAGAGATAAGATCATAGTTGAATGATGGAGACTCAGGGCAGATGATTAGAGTTTTGTGATTATTTTTTATAGAGATTAAATATTTGAAATCTTGATCAGTGGGTCACGAGAAATGATAGAGACTAAAGGAGAAATGTCAGAAACTTTAAGAAGGCAATGTCACATAATTTCTAAATTGAGGAAACAACTACATGAATAAGTTTGTGACAGGGGTCTTGCTAAGAACAGCTACTGCATCAAAAAGAAATTGTTTTGGAGTACGACAGGCTTAGATTATGTACTATTGGCGACAATGGTATCTGTTTGATGTTGGAAGAATTGCTTCTAAAAGACTGGTGTCTATGGAGATCATTCACAAGATTTTCAAATAGTGATATCTCTGTAAAATAAAATATATTGTGGCAAAGTATATTTGGCAAGGGTCGGAAACATACTTTCAACTACTACATCTGAACTGAGATTTCTGAAGAAACTCTGATGGAACAAAGACTTGAAGAATTTATGTAACATGGTCTGCAACAGAACCAAAAACAATGGCAGACAAATAAGTACAGCATTGTGAGAATTTTTCTAACCTGATACCGATCTTCTAGCACAAATACAAGAATGTGGCAGACTGTCTAAGGTTATGCACTAATATAAGAACATTGTTTTTGAAAGAATTTCGCCTTTACAGTAACTACAATCACATAGGTACTAAAGAAGAGAATATTTTCTCATGATTCAGATGATTTTCTGAGGTTATCACAAACATATGAACCGTATTTTGGTCAAAGCTTGTTCAGATGATACAAGCGTCTGGTTTACTTTTTGCTATAAAATAAATATTAATTTAAAAAGATAAGCTATCAAAGTTAGTGGAGGATTTGTGGATCAAGGCTTGGCTACTTCAACAATGGTTCAACCATGTGTGGTGGTGTTGGGATGTTTGTATCGCTTGTCCTCACCTGGTTGTGTAGGGTTTGTCAAAGAAAGCAAATCATGAGAGATATGACGTACTTAAGAGATTACATTACGTTGAGGTTTTAACTTAGTTATGTACTCAACAGGGAGAGAAGAAACTTATTAAGAACAAAATGCGCCATGACCTTCTAATGCAGTGGAAGTAAACTAACGGGAAAAGCCTTATGGTTCTTGTAACGTGGATTTGAGTATGGAAGAACACTTTGCTTGAGTGTCCAACTGAGTTAAAAGGGGAGAGAATGCTACATGTAACTATGTAGTCATCAAGGGTTGATGTTGTGACTGCTGCTTCTAAGAGCTTCAAACATGTAAGCTAAGATATCTGAAACATTGTTGGCTGGAATTCTAAAGAGTGTGATAGGAATGTGCAGAGTGCTTAGATTATAAAAATAGAGACTAGATGTTCTTCTCAAGGGACGTGCATAGGAAAATAACAAAAAGAAGAGACTTATGGTTGGTCTTGAGATACAATACTAGTGTAAAAACCATTTGGAAGCTCCTACTGCAAATGGTCAAGACGCTTTGTGGAATCATGATGATGATAAGGCGTCTACATAACTCCCTTTATGGTTCATTCATAAAGCAAAATAAGAGAAAAAAATTAAGATTGTGAATTCTTGCTCTGTATCACATTTTATTTAGTGATTGTTCTTATAATGTAACAAGGATGGATATCAACCAAGATCAAGAAAGGGAATATGAGTTCCGGTTGAGAGTGTCTCAGGATGGTACAGATTATTTGTGCCATGGTAAAGGTGATGAGTAATTAAGAAGACTGAGAAAATGTTTGTTACTGTGCAAGACTTTATGTCTTTACCCTCAACAGCAGTTTGTGCATCAGATTACATGTGAAATTAAGTCAAGAGGTAGTGTTTCACAAAGGTAGTGAAAAGATCAGAGAGCTTGAAAGAAAGTAGATGTTGTATTAAATTGAGATGACCTTGTTTGGATTCATTGAAGTTGATGTTTTGGATCTTCTGAACCTGAGGCTCTGAGTTTCTGAGAAAGAGGAAAAGCTTGTGAAACCTATGGTTCGCCATGAATTTATGCAAATCTAGTCTAAGAGAGCTATGTTTGCTTTACTTTTTGTGGAATGTCTTATGTCATAGCAGAGGCATATTCTCAAGTTCAGACTCTAGGCTATTACTTTCAAGAGAGCATGCTACAAGTCTCAAGAATATCATGAAACGATAATGGTTGCAACATGACATTTTGAAAAGCTTCTAAAATTCTAGAGGAAAGGTTGCGGCTCAAAAGTGTCTTGGGCAGCAATGTTACCAGATTTTTCTTGGGGACTGATAAGAATTGCAGGTATGGGTATGAAACATGGTTACTGCTGTTGTTGAGCAGCGGATCATCAGATTGCAGGTCATCTCTTGAAAATAGTTTCAGTTAGTAACACAGATCTCTTATCAACAGTTGTATCAAAGCTTACAGCAAAGATTGATTAGTAACTGTTGCAGTGAAAGAAGAACGCAAATCCGAAGTTTGTGGGATTATCTCGTTTCAAACTTAAGATTCTTAAAATAGCTCAAGAAAGAAGAAGGGAAAATTGGAAAATAAGGGACACTTTCAACTTTGATTTGTTCCAATAAGTCTTTTAGAAGATGTTTTAGGAAAATAGGATTTTAATTCCAGTAAATACCATACTACTCTTAATTTATCAATTAACTTGAATTATTAACTAAAATAATGATTTTCGTAATTGATTTGAATGTTAAAATATTAAAAAGTTAAAAAAATAATTACAAAAAGAGAGTTATAGGTCTCGATACCATAATTCCTTTTCACCTTTTCTTCTTCGTAGAGTCGTGGTTCTTCCATGGCGATTTAGGGTTCAAGTGACATAATCCTTGTTCTTCGTCGGCGTTTCATCTTTCTGTATTCTATGCTCTCATCTTCGTCATCCTCCTCTTTGATCTCAGTGAAGATACAACGAATTGTACAAGTCTTCTTCCTCGTCGTCCGGTGAAATTGAGTTACGAAGTATTCAGTTACTTGGGTTGATCTCATATAAAACAAAATTGAAGTGCTCTTCCATTTAACCTAGATTTCAAAAAAAACGATTTTGTAATGTCTCTTAAAGTAAATTTTTTGAGTTGGTTCATCATCTATATATCACTATTAAGTCTTTGCATGTTAATGTTTTAGATTTGTATTTCTAGAATATCGATTAAGGTTTTTGGAAAGGGGGGAAATTTGGGTGTTGAAATCTTATACTAGTTGTTGTCCGATTTTGTATGTGTTCATATAGAGTAAATGTTGTCCGATTGTAATGTAGACTAGTTGTTCTTCGATTGAGTTTGTAGTAGTAGAGTAGTTGTTGTCCGACTGGAACATATACTCTAAAATATCTATTTCTTTATTTTGCTCTCATTATTTGTGTGATAACATTGATACTTTAAAAACTGTTGAACTAACAAATTTTTATGGCTATGTATGAAGAGTTACCAAAGAGGCTTTTTAAAGAGGATGAGGAGACTCAAGTGATTCAGATCAATAACAATTGCAGGATCGATTACATTATCAAAAAGTTCAAATAGTGGATGCTAAAGAAGTTGGATGTTATGAAGAAAGATCATGTTTTTATCCAATTTTCAAGCTGCATGGGAATGGTCTTGGGTACTCCGCGAGAGTGATACAAAGCTTCTTGTGCAGGGAGCTGGTGACATACAGACAACAAGAGCTTTGGTTTACCTTTGCGAGGAGACCACTTTGATTTTCAATACTAGTATCTCACTTCAGGATTTTGAAGAGTGGGAAAATGGTGATGGTTTTTTTAGCAAGGTGTTAAGGAGAAAAGATGGCACACTTTAACTCTTAAGCCTTTGGAATAAGCAAAAGCAAGTTGTTAAGAAGTGGAAAAATGCAGATCGCATACGACTGATCTACATGGCCTTAATTCTTTGTGTGGTATTATCGAGAGAGGAGAAGGCTAATATCCCCCTCAAATACATCACAGTGGTCATGGATCTTGAGAAGGTTCGTAAGTATCCTTGGGGATTTTCTGCTTATGATCTTCTCTTGAATTCAATAGCCAAAAATCGTGACCACCTGAAGGATAAGACTACTAGTTATGTGTTAGATTGATTCTCCTACGCCTTGCAGATTTGGGCAATGGAAGTATACCAAAGCTTGGAAAGCTTTGTGGAAAAAAAACTCGACAAAGGTTTTAAGGACGGTCCTAGATTCATAAACTAGACGGGAGCTGCAAAGGTGTCATATGAGGAGATCATTCGGTTGGAGAACATTATTACACCAAGGTAATTTTCGCTAATCAAGATGACTCCATCCGATTTGAAATGAGTTTTTAGGATCTAACTGTCTTTACCTTTCTTGTGTAGGATGATATCTATCCATACATCTCATGGAGAGGAAATATAGTTGTAGTCGAAAAATGCTTGTTTTCACGAAGATGTGAATGATGAGAGAATCAAGGTTTTTGATGCAATTGATAAAGACTAAGCTTGACTTCAGTGATCATATTTGGGAATTAAAAAACACTCTAGAATTTTCTTTAGATCTTGATGTTGAAGCAGATCTCAATGCTAAAACAGCTTAGAGTCATGAAGACTTTCAGACTCCAAATGGATTAAATAACCTAGGCGCTGCATCTAAAAGGGGTAAGAAGAGGCTCCCAGATCGTGGTATGTAAAAAAGGAAACATAAGGTTCTCTCTAGTGGACCTAAGAAAAAGACTTTTAATGAAGACATGAAGACTTTTATGACACAGTTGTTTGAGCAGAATTTCAATGCAATGTAACTTAGGCTACACAAACAGATGTCAGAGGCATTTGATAAAATTCGGAGCTTAAATATTTGTGCAAGGAGGCAAGTGTTGAAGTTGTGGATGGAGAGCCTATACCGACCAAGCCACCGACCAAGCCATCAACTAACCAGTCAACGTTGAGGAGGTCTAAACGTGGGGTATAGAACCACTAGTCTTCACCAGTGTATGAATTGTTATTTTGTCTTGTTTATTAGATTGTTTGTGTGTTTCTGTGTCTTATTGTCATCTATGATATCACCTGAATTTTGTGGTGTTTTATAAGGTCTTGTTTGGGAAGTTTGCTTTTGAAAATTATGTATGGTTATGAACTTTTGGTAAGATATTTATGTAATGATTATGTATTTTGGTGTGTGAAATATTGAAACTATTTGCAAAATATTCCCGTGATGGATTTGTTTATGCTTAATATTATGTTGTTAATTGATCATTTATCTACCCATAACTGGATGCGTCCCAGAGTACAGTCGATGTGAATTTCAGTCAAGCAGATGATATCTTCCGAGGGATAGGTACGCAAGGGGCTGAAGGTCTTTCTCATACGTCATATGTGCCCGGCTTTGATCCATCTCATACGCAAAAGGAAGATGACTGGTAGACTCCAATGACTTCAGTTCTTAGGTTCAAAAAATAAACCAAAGAAAGGAAATACTGCTCCACCGCAGTCACAATGGAAGATATGGTCGAAAGGCAAAGTTAAAAACTTCAGCTTAGCGATACACCATTGCCCCAAAACTTAAATGATCCGCAGTCGTCAGTGTATTATTTCTTCGAAGAATCATGGAAAGGATTCATATAATGGTCTATGAATCCTATACATTTACAAATTGGTCCTACATTCTTAAATTTGAGTACAGCTACAAGGATATTAGGTTCTCATGAATGGCTTGGGAACGACGTAATGATTTCTTATACTAGTATTTTTTTTGTGGTGAATATAACTTCGTAACACATCTTTGATGCTACAATGGTGTTTTGTCCTCTTGAATATTCAGGAAATGGATGCTTTTCTGTATATATGGTGAGCGGACACATCTTTGAACCGATGGACCCCAAACCGTGTTGCTTTCATGCCCGATGTCAATTGCCTGAATTTATTCTTTCTTACGGGAGAGGGAGCTTCTATCTCATGGGCGTACTGATGAAGTTTGGGGTGTCGATGTTGATCGTTTCTACTTTCTTCTATTTGTAAATGGTAATCATTGGTTTCTCTACACGTCTCAATTTTTGTTTCTTCATTTACAAATTTAGTAATGTCCAACGTAGGTAATCACTGAATTGATGTCTGCATCAACATCATTAAAAAAGAGTAGGAATCTTTGATTGCAATCGAGGAAGGAATAGGTAGTACGTTGAGAAGTTTTCTGCTTTGATTCCAAGGATAGTGAAGGTCGTGGGCCACTCGAAAGCAAGAAGCAACTACTCATGTCACCTTATTCTATCATAGAGGTGCCTATGAAGGCGAGATTGAACAAGAGTTGTGGTGATTGCAGGGCATACACACTCAAACTCTTGGAATGCCATGTTCTTGGGCTCGACCTCTGTTTAGTAGATGACGAAATAAGCCAGGGTTGCAGACAGAAGATTGGTGTGGACTTATGTGTATTTAGCGGTTTAGTATTTCTAGGAATGATGTGTATTTGTGTGGCTACTGTGGGCGCTTTGAGCAATGGAGATTTCATTCAGAACTTGGAAACAAAGATACTTGTCAGAGATGTCTCTCCAATTATTGTCCACTCTCTTGCCATTGATGAAAAGTTGTTGACCACTTATGTTGAGATGCATACAAACGAGAGAGAAAATGCAAAATAAACAAGTTGTTGCAGATATTATTGTGGGTTATGTTTCCAATAGGTATCAAAATTCAGAGACAAAGGTGATACAGGTAAAGTTCAAAGTGATGTTAAGAAGTCTTGTGAATGTTGAACTCGATTAAGAGAACGCATGGCACAAGATAGAGCTCAGAAAGTTAAAAAAAAACAAAGGCTTAGGTTTTTCACGTAACCTAAAAGGAGAGTATACTAGTTGTATATGGTTTGGAGAATGCAGCGGGAACTACATTCAAGGAGAGTCTCATGGGGATTTTCAGAACATGGGGTGCAGACGTTGCACATCAGTTGGTTACAAATTTTGGAGAGAAGACGAATTGAGAAGCTATTAAATTTTTTAGAGAAACCAGTTGCAGAATCTGAAGATGCAAATCTCAGTCATAGAAGTAGCTAATATATGAGGCATTAGATGGAAGAACTAAGGCGCAAGAAAAGCTTCAGAGACGTTACACTTAAATAGCATCTGTCTTCTCAAGATTAAAGCAAATACTCATGGATGAATTCAATTGGAGCTTGTTTGTCAAAGTGAGAGTATTTTCCACCAAGCTGCGTCTAAGGCGAATACATAAAAGATGATGAACTGAAGGAGAAGAGCTGGTGTACGAAATTTCATTCTTAAGCTATCTATAAGGTTATGTTTGCAAACCTTCAAAAAGTTGATTTCAACAAAAGGTGGTAAAGAGATGAAGAATATCCAGATTGACTGTAAGGAGCCTTCAGAGTAGATATTTTGCTTGGGGAACCTAATAGAACAGTTCTTGGATTTATGCACGTAAGACGTAGGAGAAAGACTTAAGGGATAGGATTATGGTTTGTATGGTATCAGAGAGCTTGGTTGGTACATTGGCTTGATTGTATGGGTGTGCTAAAGTTTATAGCACAAGTCATAATATGAAGCATAGTGTACCTAATAACTTATTGATATCACTCAAATTACTCTAAGGAGTGACTTTACTCTCTCAATAAGAGGTTCAATTGTAGTACTTAAGGATTGAATCCATGAGGAGCTAGGGAACCAATTAGATCTAATAGTTATTTAATTAAACTAGGCTAATATAGTATAAAGAAAATAAAAGATGCAGTAAATAAAATAAATTGCAGTAGATAAAACAGTAAACAAGGTGAACAAGGCAATTGATTAGCTTGGTAGAGAGTTTGTTTGATGGAAGGATGATTACCAGGCTTAGGGTTTCATTCACGTTATTAGAATTGTAATTTATAGATGCCGAAGCTTGATTCTAGAACTCGATATCTAGTGCAAAAGACAAACCAGCTTTTAATGTGAGTCTAATCTATTGACTAAGTTCAGTATTTTAGCATTGGCATGCCAACACGGAACAAACGTCAATAGATGCTATGGTATCAGCGTCGAACGATGTTACGGTACAAGCGTCGAACGATGCTATGATGTTAGCGTCGATCGACACTGCGTTAGGCAAGCGTTACCGATCTGATCGATTGGGTTCCGTTAATTGATTGCACTCACGTGCATCTCAATTTTCCTATGATTTTGAGAAAGAAACAATTAGTCACACTGTCGTGAATTCTAACTATTTCAGATCCTAGTATTACAAGTGATATCACTCAAATTACCTTAAGGAGTGAATTACTCTCTCAAATAAGAGGTTCTGTTGTAGTACTTAGGGATCGAATCCACAGGGAGCTACGGAACACAAAAGATGCAACCCTTAATGATTATGCTAGGTTGATTAAGTTTAAAAGTAAATACCAGTTGTTTGAGCAATGGTAAGTTGCTGAAGGAATTGGTTTAGGTTTTAAACAATAAAAGAA
>JABAYD010033592.1:0-21291 GCA_014822095.1 Diplotaxis tenuifolia
AAGTTCTTGAGTTTTATAAAACGGATTCTCGCGAATTCAACAAAATGTATCTTTGTTTTGCGGAGGCTTTTGGCCGTTGATTCCGTCGTACCGATTTTAACCCCAACACAAGGCTTGTATCCAAGCTATCAAAGACTTAAATATGTTTTTGAAATTAAAGATTTGGGAGAGATTAAATACTTCCTTGGTATTGAGATATGTAGGTCCGAGAAAGGTTTGTTTATATCCCAAAGAAAGTATACACTTGATCTTTTGAAAGATGCAGGTGTGCTTGGAGGAAAGACGACCAAAGCAACATTGGAGGATGGATATAAGATCCCACGAGAGGGGGAGATAGAAGACACTAAGCCATTTCATGATCCTAAGCTTTATAGAAAGCTGGTGGGTAAGCTTATTTATTTGACTATTACACGGCCTGACATTTGTTTTGCAGTGAACCAAGTGAGTCAACATATGCAAGTCCCTAAGGAGCACCATTGGTCTATGGTGAACCGGCTCTTGATGTATCTCAATGGGACGGCTCACCAAGGAGTGTGGATGGGTTGTAATGGCAGCCCTAGAGTAGTGGGTTATTGTGATGCGGGTTGGGCTAGTGATAGAGTATAGAGCAATGCCGAAGCTTACCAATTAATTGGTTTGGATCAAAAGAATCTTAAAGCACTTCGAGATTGATCAGTCCACACCTCTGACCATGCATTGTGACAACCAAGCATCTATCCACATTTCCTCCAACTCGGTGTTTTATAAGAGAACCAATCACATTGAAATATATTGCCACAAGGTGAGGCAAATGATTCTACAAGGAGTTATCTTGCCATGCTACACAAGGAGTGAGGATCAGCTGGCCGATGTGTATACTAAATCGACTAGGTAAAAGAACATTGAGTCCATCCAAAAAAGGTTAGGACTCATTGATCTTACTATACCCAGCTAATCCCCTCGCAATGGGGTATTTACTCTTTTCCTTATCAAGATTTTATTCCAAAGGAAGTTTTTCTTTGGTAAGGTTTTTAATGAGGAATACCTCATAGAATTCCGAGCTAGACATGTTCCACATAGTATAGCTTGAGGGGGAGTGTTGAGTTATGATGAGTTGAGTAGGAGAATAAGAAAGGGTCTGGCTCAAGAAGAAGAAGAGAAAGAAGTATGATGCTGATTTAGGATGTGTGTATGGATGTTACGGACTGTACAGCCAGCCGTACTTACCACCCCGACCTTCTCTTCTTTGGTGTCGACCAATTATCACATTTGGAGCTTGTGCATATTTTGGGTTAAAGTGTACAGACGGGTAAGTCCGTACACCATCGTGACTGTGGTGAAAATGTGGTTTCGTAACTTATGGGAAAGATGGTCGAAGGCACTAGAGGAGAGGGAAGGTTTGGTTACGAAATGTAGATGTCCGTTGGAAGAGGATTTGGCTTACCTTGATAGGCTGTGATAGGCTGGAATCAAGGCATCTGGTCAAGATGCAAAGGCACCAAGCGTGTGATGCACCTCCACCACTAGATTCAAATCGGCGCTCCCTTTCCCTTTTGACTCCACATGCTTTGGTCTTGCTTCTTCTTATCTTGTAAACAAAAATCCTTGTAAGTTGAGGCTATATATTATTAAACTCATCCTAATAATAAATTAGACAATTCGTAAGCATTTTAAGTCTCATAAGATTTTTATAATCTCTTAGTCTTGTTTTGCTTAATCGTTAGTCTAGTCTCCCTCAAATCTATCCTAAACATTTTTTATTAGTCAGGTTACATAAAATAATATACACCTCTCATGATTTCAATGACTACTGTAAGTAGGGATAAGGAGACAAAATTTTGATGACAAGAGCTTCACATGCATCTTGCTAGCTTTCTGTGACTATGCACTTGTTGCTGGAGAAAGAGAGGGACGAGAACAAGACCATAATACCTAAATGACTATATCACTGATTATATTGTCACATAAGAAGAAGAATATGAGGTTCAAATGGTGGAATTCAACTCGTATGATCCTTTAACTTTTGAAGAAGCTGAGAAAAGTTTGAAGCGTAAGGACACTATGGACAGTGTGATAAGAGCTCTATTGAAATGAACCAGAATATGGAGCAAAGTGCATTGGGGCCAAATCGATCTATAAAACTAAACTCAACGAGAATGAGAATGGATACGCGAGCAAGCATAAGGCACGTATGGTAGCCAATGGGATACTCTCAAGAACATGAGATAGACTATACTGAAGTGTGGTTATAATGGATGTCATCATAACCATCTTGGGCACGTCTGCTCAAAGAGATTGGAACATCTATCAACTTGATGTAAAGTCAGCCTTTCTCCATGAGACACTTGCTGAAAATTATACATCCAACAACTTAAAAAAAGGTCTACAAGCTTTACAAGGATCTTTACGACTTAAAGCAAGTTGTGAGAGCCTTGTTTAGCATGATAGGGAAATACTTCATCAAGGAACGATTCATAAAGTTTGAGAATTACTAAATCTTGTCCTGAAAGCCAAGAAACAAGGTAATGTGCTGGTTATTAGTGTATACATTGATGACCTTATCTACACAAGAGACGATGATGGTGAAGGAATTGAAGACATCAATGCAGCGAGTTTGACCTGACTGATCTCAAGAAGATGATATACTTTCTTGGAATTGAAGTACTACAAACATCACATGGAATTCACATATATCAGTCAAAGTATGCTATTGAGATTCTGACGCGTTTTGATATAGAAGAAGAATACCATGCTGTGAACAATCCAATGATTTCTAGAAATCAATTAGACAAAGATGAAGAAGGAGAACAATTTTGTAAAACTCTTAACAAACAGATCATAGGAAGCCTGATGTACTTATGACAATAAGGCCAGACATACAATTTTCTGTACGTCTCCTAAAATGCTTTATTTACAAGCAGCAAAGAGGGTGTA
Source organism: Diplotaxis tenuifolia (assembly GCA_014822095.1). NCBI lineage: Eukaryota > Viridiplantae > Streptophyta > Magnoliopsida > Brassicales > Brassicaceae > Diplotaxis > Diplotaxis tenuifolia. The sequence continues at coordinate 2,914 of JABAYD010033592.1, forward strand.
AGATACGGGAGGATGGAGCTCGACATTTGGTCCAAGAAACGAGGAAGTGGGTAGATGTTGGTCTATACATACAATGATTTCATAGGAGATATTGATATCAAGAAAAGCACATCAGGGTATGTGTTCGTAATGGATGGAGCTGTAGTCGCCTGATCCTCAAAGCAGCCAAGAGTCACATTATCCTCAATTGAAGCAGAATACGTGGATGCGTCAATGTGTGCATGTCAAGTGATTTGGTTCAAGAGAATCTTGGAAGAACTTGGATACGACGTGAAGGGAAGTACAGTTATTAAGTGTGAAAAAACCTCAACAATCAAACTTTCCAAGAACCATGTATTTCACGGAAGATGCAAGTACATTAGTTTGTTTTCATTTCTTGAGAGATTTGGTTAATAATGGAGAAATCAGTTTGGAGAACTGTGGTACACATGAACATGTTCTTGATATCTTTACAAAGCCCTTAAGTCGTGAAGCATTTGAGAAGATGAAGAATCAACTTGGTATTTGCTCAGCCATGGATAAGCTAAACCTTCTTCACCAAACTTAGTGTAGGGAGGGTTTGTTGGAGCAAATCAAAGGAGCCCTTAGATGTTTGAAGTTTACATAGTAAGTTCAAATTACTCTTATATTATTTATTAATGTCTTTGGTCATGGTTAGTGATAGCCGGAATTTTAGGTCCATGTTTGTTAGTTATTTAGTTGTTTCCTTTTAGTATCTATCGTTTGTTTGTAGGGCTACTTATAGTCATCTCTTTATTCAATGAAAGTATGGTATTATTCAGAGAATTGCAAAGCATTTGATACTACAATGTGAACAGTACGGAGAGAAACGAAGCCTCTCAATTTCAGATTCTTGATTGATTTAAGATACAGAACTCCAATACACTTATCCCCATGTGCACCGCGCGCATTAGATAAGACCATCGGCGGTTCGATGAGCTGAGAATGGGATGAATCCGGCTTTGGTCGGAACATAATCGAGATGAGAGTTGAAAATAATTGAAGAAAATTTAGGTTTCAAACCGAGCCATGTGACGACAAGAAACTGGCTTTCCTGGGATGTATTCGATGGTTCGAGTAGTGAGATCGATTGACTAAGCTTGGTCTACGAGAAAAGAGAATGGTGCGGCGTAATTGGGGTTTGGGTGATGATAAGCTCATGGTAAGCTTATCTGATCTGTTACAGAAATGAGGGAGAAATGCCAAAGAGTTAGAGAAGAGAGAAGATAAAAAGGAGATAAATTTAGGGATTGAACCCATTGTTTTCAATAAATGTTTACAAAGAAACAAGTTGACTTAAACAAATTAAAGAAGAGTAATGTCTTGGTCTTCATTTATCTTTGGTAATTCTCTTAAATAGCGTTTTTAAGTTTTTATCACAAAAAAAAGTTTTCAAAGAAAAAGATGACCAAAAGAAGTTTCATTAAAAATGCCAAAAAACATTATTCTCCTTGTTTTATAAATATATAATAATAAATTTATAATTATAAAAACAAAATTAAAAAAAAAATAAGAAAAAATAAAAAAAATTATGTTTTTAGATTTTTTTTTTATTATCAGCCGCCCGTCTGAACTAAATCAAGTGGTGGTCACATGAGCCGAGTTTCCGAGAAGCACCTCCATCTGGCCAGGTCTGATATGTATGGAAAAATATATAGCCTTTAATCCTTGCTTTTTTACTAGCGCATCCGCTAGATCATTCATACTTCAAGGAATATGAGACAAGCTCACATCTTCGAAATCTTCTTGTAATCTCTGAAACACTTCAATTACTGTCATGAAAGTCGGCAAATCCTCTGGATTTGTAGTCATGTACACTAGGTCCGAACAGTTCATCTCAAACTGTACCAAAGTTATCCTCCTGTCTCTCATACATGAGGTTGCCCAAAGTAAACCTTCCATCACATCTTGCAAAGTTGAGAGGCTCTTTCTGTACGCCCGTAATCCGAAGACTTCAGAACCCATTTGATCCTTAAGACTCCATACTAAGCCACTAACATTGCCATTATCGATCCATGATGATCCTCGTTTGTTTCATCCTTTTTATTAGCCTTCATCCAACATTCTGCCTCAAGAGATTTGTTTTGGATTATATGTTTTCAGATTCAAAAAACGTTTTCTATAAAAAATATTGATATGTTTTTTTAAAGAAAATTAATTTTCTTTTTGAAACAATTTTACAAATTTTTATTTTAATTTTTAATATTTTTTTATATTCTTGAATATTTTAAACCTCACCCCCCGGAACCTTATCCCATAACTCAAAAAAAAAAGATTATGATTAGTTAACCCTATAAGAGTACATTTACCCTTCAATAAAACTTTTTTTGTGACAAAAACTTGAAAGAAAAAACAATCCTAGAGAATTTTTCTTTATCTTATTTTTTCAAGGCCCAATAATGTGAATTTCAGTCCATGACCCATTATGCAACCTTAACAGTAATGTGAAATCCACTCCATGACCCAATATGCATCTCTAATGCTACTCTAATTTTTCATTCTAAAATGTAAACAAAGGGCTTTCATATGATGCACTGAAAAATGTAAACAAGTGGGTTCTTTGGCTGAATAAATTTTTAGATTCAATTCAAAAAGCAACAAAGCCGGTTGTAGGAGGCTGCAAATTCTAGCTATATTTAGTGATTTGTACAATTAATACAACAGTTAGAAATTAATGCGTTTAGAAGATATTTATCACTGGTTGATTATAAGTTACTGCATGTGGTTTAATAATAAATTACAAATTTTAATATATTAATAAAATAATAAAAATATCAAAATGTACTATTATGATAAAATATAACAATTATTAATATAATTAATAATAATATTAAATTTATTTATTAGTTTTGATGAAAGTTATAATTGCAATAAAACTTGTTTTGAAAATGTCTATATTAGAAATTTTGAAAAACTTATTTTCGTTTGTATGTATATATATTAACGTTTAAAATTATAGTGAATATTTTTGGTTTAAGCTTTTTTATAAATAAATTATGATGTTGTTGGTTAATTTGAAATAAAGTATAAAATGTGTATTTTTTTATCTCACAAAAAAGTAGTTTTTTTTTCTTATCACTCTATTCTTCTCTCTAAAATAGAGTAGAATTGAAGTATAACTCAACTCTATTATTGGACATGATCTTATTAGTAACTTATAGAGTGTTTTCTTCTTCCCCGTGGGATTGGAGGAAGAATATGACGGAGAAGAGGAAGAGATTCGTGAGAAAATAAATGGCCTTGGTGTAACCGAGTACACTTTGTTGGAGAAGAAGAAAGAGTTGTTAGGTAAAGAGTCATTTGAAAAAAAAAGTATGCAGTTTAGAGTTGATAATGACATTTTAAACTTTTGGACATTCTATAAAGTACATAAAACTTAGGGTATGACTGGTGTAACCGCAACGAATGCGGGTGTTGTTACGAACGTTTGGGGACACAGATAGTTGCAGTTTTAATGTTACAAAAATATTTGTGTGACGTGTATATCAGTTAGAAATTAGTGCGTTTGTGGAATACTTTTGATTGATTAATTACCAAATGCACTAGTCGTTAAATAATAAATTAATAATATTTCTACATATAGTTATAAAAATATTAAAAATCATATTATTAAAACTAATATAAAAGTTATCTTTGTAATATTATACTATTAAAGTTTTACAAATTTATTAAAAATATTTTTGTTGTACAGTTTTATAGTAAAAATAAAATATTATATATATATATATTCTACTATTTATATTTTTCACTTTTATTTTTTAATTGAATATTTTTATGTTTATATAGGTTTTTTTAAATAAAAACTTGTTTTACCCACCCACAACCGTTTGCAACTACAAAAGATAGCTAAAACTAACTTTTGGATTTAAGTGGTTTATGGTACATCAGTTAGAAATTGATGTGTTTGCGGAATAATTATGTACTAGGATAAGACTTGCGCATTACGCAGAATGAATGTATGTAATTAAAATATAAAGTTTTAGTATTGACAAATTTAAGATTTACAAATGATTGGTTTTATATGTATTTTTCTATAATTATCTATACGTAGGATTAGAAATAATTGTAATTAAACTGTAGATCAAAACTTAGAATTTAATGGGCTTGATTTCATATATCTTTTCACTTTACAGTGTTCGAGTGATGGAAAACAAACGGAGTGTCACATAACTTGATTGGTAGAGTATTAGCAAGTTCCCTAATGCTTTCTTAAGAAGCAGTTGGTAGAATATTTGTATTTAGAATATATAAAGTTTCAAAACTAATTTAATATCATTTATTTCTTTGTCTAATAATATCAAAAAAATTATATATTCTTTTAATGTGAGTTGTTTAGTAGTTTCAAAATTCAAATACTAAATTTTCAATATATGTTCAATACAAATATCAAAATATAAATACTATATGTATTTTCATACGATGTATAGTTTAATTTAAATGATATATATTAACATAAAACCTATTAAAATAAAACTATTTCTTCATATGGTCTTATAATCATTGTATCTTAATATAGAAAAAAAAATAAACCTTGATCATAAAAGCTTATGTGAGAATTTTGACAATTTCAGTAATTTATACTCGTTTTGAAAAATTCGAAATACAACATACGCAAAAAATATAGATTTTATTATATGATTAACGTAGTTGTGTAATTTATTTTAATAATAAAAAATAATCAAAATGATAAAAGTATACAGATTGTTATCAAATTTTTATTGTTTAAAATCATTAATTATCATGCTAATAAACTTTGTGACTACACTTATCTGACAAATTACAGCATAATTAAAAACTAAGGATAACTGATATGTTCGAATTTACTCTATGAGAAATTCTACAATTTTAAAACGTCAGTATAAGTATTTAGGGATTAATTCCACTTGAAGTGAAGCAAACAATAAACTATAAACTGTTATAAGTAGAGAAAATAAAAGAAGGAACTCGTGTGTATTATTCCATGAGTAATGAGTCATTTATATATGATTACAATAGTTTGGGTACAAAGTATAATTTGGAGTGGAGAACAAGTATATCTAGATTTTCCATATGAACATCACCACAATATTCATAACACATTCCCTTGGTGTCCATTATGCCAAAGTGCTTTCAAAACGCTGTAAATGTTGCCTTGTTATAAATCTTAACAGAAAACCCAATAGGAAAAAACATAGTTAGGGAAAAAGAGTGCAGCCCGTAATGACTTCCCCTCATGTGTACATACGTCAAGATTTTTGAGATGACGCAATTCGATAAGGTGAACTATCTCTGAAAGTGGCTCCATGTAACCTTAGTGAATAAGCCAGCTAAACCATCACTTGCACGAACATGTAGGATACTGATATCGTCATTCTTCAATAGTGCTTGCGTCTTGTATCATCATTTTATTGGATTCTCTCTATCTCAAAAACTTTAGAACAAAAATAGACTTACATCTCTGAAATCGTAACATTCTCTTTGGATATCTATCATTTGTGTGTTCTTTGTTACATGGTTAGAACCCTGTCATGGTAAACCTCAGTGAGATAAAAAAAGTATGATAAGGAACAAGCGTACAACCACATATCTTTCCATGGAAGCAACATCGTCAGGATATGCATTCAGATCAAATATATCTCTTTTGGAAATTGATCTAACATAATAATCTCTTTTGACCTATTACAATATCTAGAATCTTTAGACTTTTGGTCTACAATTCTGTTTTGACATAGACAATAATTTATAGGTCTATTTGGACTTCAAACTACAATATCTTTACATACAATCATATAATTTTTTGTCTTATACATAAGAGATATTCATGATCTTATTATAAAGTTAATGTTATGACTTTCTTTCTTGTCATATAAAATCACATCTTTCAATCACGACAAGATTAGTAATTTTGCTCAAATAACACTTTAAATATGGTATTTCAAGACCAAATATATACTAGCATCTTAATATAAATTATTTAAGGATCTTTTAAGATAACATCTCATATTTAATTTGAAATACATAAACATATTTCTTCCAAAATAAAATTTCCTATAACTCTTCAGGAGTTTTGATTATATTCAAATCAATGATTCTATCAAGTTATAATCTCTAGATATATACAAAGGGTAGGTATTGATCAACTTCTAATATTTCAGATATCTCATAAAAAACATATTTCAATCGAATAGCTAAAGTTTCTGAGAACATGATTTTGATATCATCCTTCATGGATTTTATCTTTCAGAGATTTTTTCCAGTGGGGCATATAGTTCTAGTTCTTCTTTTATTATCAAACTAATAATGAATTGAAAGTAGTTGCTTCACCATATGAGACTATATGTCTCTTCACAATCAATTTCAAACATATCTTTCTTTGGTGAAATGACTCATTTATATCCCACTTGTTTTACATGTTGTAGTGTATGGACTACTGATCCAAATACTTCTCTCTTTCGTAAGAGTTTTTATCTTTGTCTATTACTTTTTCTCAGTTGAACAATCATTTCTTTGTGTACACTTTTCAATATACTTTGTTTCATGATCTTTTTTCTCATTTATTATATCAACTACTAATTTGCATGCATAAATATCATCGATACTGATTTGCTTATTGGTTCCATTTTATTTCATATATGACTTAACTTATCAAGATCTCTTCATTGTCTCAGATACCTGAATTCTTCAGTCATGTTTAACATCTCTTCTGGAGATCATTCAAAAGCTCTAATTCCTCTTGACCATTATTAGTTTATGCTTCTTTTCATTTACGAGGATTTTTAGTTTGATATTGTTCTTCTAGAACATCAATTCTTATTGGAGCATTTACAGCTGACATATGTGACTTGATCACTCTATTTACTTGGGCAAGCAAATGTTTCTGGCAACTGATTTACTAAGATCTATAATCGAATTATCTTCTAGATTTATGTTTGACATTTTCTTTAGTCTGAGGATAAATGATAATTCATATCAACTTATTCCCGTTGTTTATTTTTCCCCCTTATATTGGATCATTCACTTTTAACATTCATATCAAGCCTTATATCCTTCAGAGATGGCTCTAGATTCTTACGTACCAATGAAATTCATATGCAACATATATCTCTTACCTCATTTGAAAACACATCTTAACCAAAGCTCTATATTGGAGCAATTTAGATGGGAATTTTGGTTTTAGACCCAGATCAAATGATGGTAGAAGTATTTATAGCTTATAGGCTTGATGTACATTATGTTGCTCAAATATTCAATATTTATTCCACTAAACATGCATAATTATCAAATTGTGAGACGTGATTTCACCAAAATTATAAAGATACATAGTAGGGTGATCAGTCCACTAAAGTCTCCTTCCTTCATGCCAATAATTTTTTTTGGATGGTGAAACCGTATTACCATTTTATCTTGTGAGAAAGAACATATGTCAAAATCATTCAGAAGAACCTTATGGTTGTTCAATGATTATTCACATCAATTTTTAAATGTTTTTTGCATCATTACTAGACCAAAACGGTTTAACTGGTTCATGCCAAATATTTTGTAAACTTTTGGTTTACTATATCATTCATTTAATTAACATTTGTGTAGTACAATCTATAAGAAGATGTAAGTACTTTTTCTAATACTTTTAGTGCCTTGAGAAATACTATTGATTAAAAATGAATTTCACATTTCTGTTGCTTACTATCTCAACATAACTTGTCACAAAAATCCTTATATTTACTTTAAGAAAAGTTCCCCAATCTCAATTTGGGTGTAAACATAATCTTTTGGATGTTTCACTTATTATAAAGTGTCAGATTCTGTAATTCTTTCCCTAGAGTCGATAACACTACATATTTATCAATCTCAAATTAAATTTCATTTTAGAATAAAAAACATACCTTACATTGGTCATGTATTCTTTCTTAGATCATTCTTACTTTTGAGACTTATGAGAATATAATACATTAATATGTATGTACTCTTCTGGTGGATTCTCTTCTTATAAATTATATAAATTTTATTATCTTGAATTTGTACTCACAATAAATTTATTTCATCTTTAGATGACTGAATTATATCTCTTCTTTATTACCATCTTTATTTTCTCAACTTCAAGAAGTGAGAGTATGAGTTCTAAAAAGAAACTCTTTGGATCTTGACCTTATTTTCATCCACATTCATGTCCACAACAACTTTTATGTTCAATAGGAAGACCTACTGTGAATAAATTAAACAAGGTTTTCAACTTTAATCATTGAATTACATGCATCCGTAAAGAATGATAAACTAATGTATGCAACCATAATGAGATAACAATATTAAGTGTCTGAGAGCAATGTTAACAATGCGTCTATATGAATGTATGAATATATACTTATAATAGGTGGTTATAAATACATGCATCTGTATTATAAAAATAGTTAACAATATACAGCCGTATGAATAAACCATAACTATATGCAGATGTATTGAGCAATGAAAAATAATAGGAGAGACGACAGTCATAGTAGAGATCCGAGAACTTGTAATTTGAGACAGATCTAAAACATCATCGACAGAGGGTTTTAGGGTTTTGCTCATCAGCTAGAGTTTCGTACTGATAACGTGTTATAACTAGAGATAGGAAAAGAATAAATTAGTGTGGATTACTCCATGAATAATGATTCCTTTATATATTATTATATTATCTGGGTATAAAGTATAATTTGGAGTGGAAAGCAAATATATCTAGGACTGTTTTCATAAGGACATCACCACAATATTCATAACATAGACCATCAAATCAAAACAGGCAATCACTTGGAATGCAATAAACAAAAGTAAAACCACAAATGTATAATTCCCCAATTAATTTTAGTTTAGCTTATATTCATTATTGTAACAAGACTGTTGTAAAACTATGGAATAAAAGTTTTAGAGCAACATTAACGGTTTAAACCTCTCAAAGGTTCTAAAACAAAAGAAAAAGATAATACTAGTCTAATGAGTTAGTTATATTTTAATTATGTAATTAAAATCCTTTGAAACATTATTAGACTGACATGTGTCAATTAGAGTTTTCATCAAGTTATTAAAGTTATACAAGTAGAACTTTTCGTTATTATTTCTCCATTTTATTAAGTTTTATTTCCTTTTAATGATAAGAATTTATTTTAGAGTATGTTGTTCGAGCTGCTCTTAGATCTAGAGAAACCAATCAATTAAGGGAAGATTTTCCAAATATGACTTCAAACTTGATTTTAAATGCACATGTGTACCCCAACTTCAATCAAATGCAAAATTGATTCAAAAGACTAGTGAAATTATAAACAGCCCCTCTTGACCAAACAAAAAACTAATTTTGAGATTTACCATTATAATCCTGCACGTGAGAAGATTGAAGTCTTCTCATATCATAAAACTTAAAAATAATTTATAAATTTTATAAAACAATATTTTTGATTAGGAATAAATCCTAATCATGTAACTATAGACATTTTTAAATGAATTAAATTTATATTTAATAAAATTGAATAGTTTTCAACATAGATGAGTGAATGTAAGTTGGGTCATGATATTCTTTGGTGGGGAGTTTGGTAACTATGTTATACTATTGTTTGTGGTTTTAGGGTTAGATTATGGAATCTTAATTTCAAAAAATACGAAAATGTGTTTATTTTTGTGTATATTAAATACTTTATAAGTTTTATTTTAATTTTAATCAAGTTTTATTTGTGATTTAGTTATATATTTGATTTTAGGGTTTGAGAGACTTAAATTTTCTAAGATATAATGCACTATCAGACTTACCGAACGACTTAACATATTTTCCATTTCTTACTTACTATTTCAAAGAATTTCGGTTTCCTGCCTATTGCTAAGTCTTCCAATAATTCTTTCATAAGTCTTCCAGGAGAAATCTTCTCATGTATTAGATTAAAAATAATAATTTATAAATTTCATAAAAAATATTTTGATAGGAAAAAAAAACTCTAATCATCTAATTATAGACATTTTAAGTGATGTGAATTTATATTTAATAAAATTGAATTGTTTTCAACATATATGAGTGAATATTGATTAAGTGAAGATATTCTTTGATTGAGGGTTTGGTAACATATGTTATAATATTTTTTGTATTCTTTAGAGTTAGATTTTGGAATCTTAATACTTTAAAAAGAATATGTAAATTTGACATATATGTGTTGAGTTTTGTGTATATTAAAAACTTTATAAATTGATTTCAGTTTTAATAATTTTTTTTATTTAATTAGTTACTTGATTGTAGGGTTTATATGACTCATTGAAAAGTTTTCTAACAAATAATGCATTAGAAAATTTTAATGTAAGTCTTCTGGGTGAATAATAAATTTATATTCTAGAAGACTTTCTGGAAGACATTCATGTAAGTCTTCTAGGAAAAATTATATGAAAGTCTTCTATATCGAAAATATTTAATCTAATTGAAATTTTTGTCTTCTTATAGTCTCCATAGTGTGCTTTAATGAAGGCAACAAAAATGTAATATCTCTTACTCTAAAATTCTCTAATCTCACTTTAAACTATTTAAATTTGATAACACCAAACCTTATAGCAATTTTTCATTTTTATGTATGTTCTCACTATTTTATCTTGATTTTCAGGTTTTCATTACATAGTTATCATCTTTCACTCATTTTAAGGTAGATCTATAATTTTGTATATGTATTTTTGTGTGTTTTATATGTTAGATTCTATTGTATTGTAGATTCAACATAATGAAATTGTTTTAGCTATTATTTATGCTTAAAACATTATTTTTTTGAATTTTTTTCTCTGTTTTGATGTCATTTGAACGTTTTTGGTCATTTGAACGTTTTTGGATATGGAGGTTTTTCAGATCTGAGTCAGACTTTGGAAGACTTTCAGAAAACTTCTCGAAATTCATCTAAAATATAATGCGTTAGAAGACTTCATGACTCATTTTGATGTAGTCTTCTTCCATGACTCATTTTTCATAACAGAGTTGAGCATTTTGGTAAATTTCATATCTGGTTTTTCTTTATTTAGTAATTTTTTGTTGCGTAAAGCTCTTACCTTTTTTCCAAACTAAAATTATTCAATCTCTCTTTAATCTCTTTAAACATAAAAGCGCCAAATTTTATATCAATTTCTCATTTTTATCATGTCTTTCTCACTAGTTTATCTTGTTTTTGCAGGTTTTTATCACATGGTTCTCATCTTGCATTCTTTCAAAAGATAGATCTAATTTTTTTGGATATGTATTTTTGTGTGTTCATTAAGGTAGATATTTCTCATCTTCCACTTATTTTCTCTTTTTGAATCCATTTAAACATTTTTAGATTTGTAGGTTTTTCGGATCTGATTCAGACTTTGGAAGACTTATGGGAATTTTTCTAACATATAATGCATGAAGTCTTCTAACAAGTCTTATCCCGTATCAAGTGGAATCCAAGTTTGTCTTTGTTGAGGAATGATATATAATAGTTTTGTTTGTGGTTTGTTTTGTGATTTATATATATATGTGTATTCTTTAGTTGTGAATTTTTTGTAAATTTGAAAAATATTGATGAAAAATATGGTAAATATGTTTATTGTCTACATATTATCCTGCCAAAATTATTTGACATTATTATAGTTATTGATACAACTTGGAAACATACAAAAATAGTCAAATTTATTACAGTTAAGAGAGAAGACTTCTAAAGAAAACTTAGTCAAGTTCACAAAAGATCAAACATTATATAAGTTCAAAGATAGAATACTTTCACTAGAAGTCTTCTGGATGAATTTTGGGAATTTTCTCGAGAGACTTAAATTTAAAAGTAGAAATTAAAATTTAAGCGTGCAACTCATAATTTTAAGTGAACATTGAAATTTCAAATTTCATGAAAGTTAAAAAGTGTATCTTATGATCACAGAAGACACACTAAACCATATGACTTGATATTCTTGAAGTTAGTTAACACTTTTGAAAATTAAATATATATATATATATATATATCTTAAAGTTACCTAACGAATTCTACAATACTAAAGTAGAGATTCCATAGAAATCTTCTCGAATTAGCTAGAGATTTTAATAAACATGAATGTTGGTGACCATTCTCATCTTGCCCCGGCTTGATACACAAAGATATACATCATGTACTTTAGAAATCTAGATCAAGTTCTGAACTTGTCGATCACTATTAACATGAATAGGAGGAGTTTTTGGAGCAATTTGTTGCATCATTGCTTCTAGTAATGAGTAGGTTAACTCCACAACTTATGTATTCATGTCCAGATCATATCTTCTTGAGTCATTTCGACATCTTTTCAGCATGTGCAGAACCTTCACTTAATAAGGCAATTCTCCCTCCCTTAATTTTATCAACCACAAACTCCAAAAATGTCATCTTTAGACAACCATTATCCGTAGACCACAGTTAAATTATGCATCATCTGTAAAAATAAAATAGGAACACATTAGCAAAAATTAAACAGCAATGAAAAAAAAATTAACCCAAAAGATTTCCCAGAAATTCTTCTCTCATGAGATAGAAACATTAATAAACATAGTTAATAACCTCTAAATTATCAACAATTAAGTTATAAATTTCATTCAGAAGCACATGAATTAACAATAAAATCATAAAAAAGTCATTTTAAATTTGAAAAAAAATTTGTTATACATTGTCGAAGAAGACTTCTGCGAACATCTTCTATTTGGGTCAATTTTGCAATTGAAAATTTACAAAGGGAGACTTCCACATAACTCTACTCTACAGCAGACTTCTAAAAAAGTTTTTCTTTGTAAAAATTACCAGAGAAGATAAGACTTCCAGGGAAGTCTCGAATAAACAAGTTAGTTTTGCATTTGACCAAATTGTGTCAGAAATTTGATTCTCTACACAAGACTTCTTGGTAAATCTTCTCAATTTAAATTTTACATGAAGTCTTCTCACGGTATGTGGAAGTCTGCTTAGGTTACTTTTGCAATTGACTATATTTAATTTTTATTGAGAAGACTTTCAGAAAAGTTTTCTCGCGGAAGACTCACTTGAAAGTCTTCTTTCGTAACCTTAAGGTTGACCAAATCACAGAATAAGAATCTTCTAGGTAAGTCTTCCAACGAAAGATTTCCAGGGAAGTCTTCTAGTTTAAATTAAATGTTTTAATTATCAATTGCAAATTTAACCAACCTAGACTTCACAGACCGTGAGTAGACTTTATGTAAAAGTTGAGAAGACTTACTGGAAGCCTTCTGTAGGAAGTCAAATTTATGACAAAATTTGGTCAATTACAAAACGAAGTTTTTTATGCGAGACTTTTTTGGAAATTTTCTTGGATTTTTTCAACGAAGAAAACTTCAACATAAGTCTTCTCTAAAAGCACAAAAAAAAATTGCTAAACTAACATATGCCTGGAAGTCTTCTATGGACAGATATGAAAAAACATTTTGAATTCATACCTTGAACCAGTGAGATAACTTGTTAGCTTCTTCAACCACACAGAACTTCACCATCACAAAATCTACCCACTCTTTAAGGACCAAGAATCATGATTTTAAATGAATCTATGAACCTTAGAAAGTTTAGAATCAAAATCTTGGGAATTTCAAGAGGATTATTATTGGAGCGGATAAGAAGAAGATGCGAGACTTGCAGAGAACGACATCATATATTTGAGTTTCCATAATCATGTGTCTCTGTAGAGTTTTATGTAAAGTTACCTTTATGCTATTGGTGTAGTAGCCAAGACTTAGGTTGTATATAACCGTAGTCATGTAATGAAGTAAACACAAGAGATTGAATACAAAGCTTATTATGGTATCAGAGCTATAATAGAAAAACCCTAGAAATTTTCTGATCAAAATTCGACATGAGTATCACGACGGGGAAGAAGAGCGAGACAGAACAGATTCGAGAGGGCGCGGAAGTGAGACTTTCTCCATACTATCTCCACGCTTCGGATGGACCTGGAAATCTCATCACCACGGTTCAACTTAAGGGGGAGAACTATGAAGAATGGGCAAAGCATGTGCTGAACGCACTGCAAACGAAGAGAAAGTTGGGCTTCATCGATGGAACTCTGAAGAAACCAACATCACCAGAAGATATAGAACAGTGGGAAATAGTGAAAGATATAATAGTAACTTGGATAATGAATACCATTGAGCCAACAATCAGAACCACAATCTCAATGGTGGAAGATGCAAGCATACTATGGGAAGATCTGAAACTCCAGTTTCTGCAGGAAACGGTGTGAGAGTTCATGAGTTGAAGGCTGATATTGCATGTTGTAAGCAGCAATGAGATACAATGACTGATTACTATGGAAAACTGAAGAAGATGTGGAACGAATTGGCAATATCCAAACCAATACTTACTTGTAAGTGCGGAGAGATTGCAGCGTTGCTTCAACAAGACCAAGAGGAAGACAGAACACATGAGTTCTTGATGGGCCTAGACAGCGTGAGATTTGGAAAAGTCTGATCAACAATAACAAGTGTTGAACTGCTTCCAAAACTGTCCCAGGTTTATCAAAGAATCGTGAGGGGAGAAAGACAGCAGTCAATTTCCCAGAACAGAGACGAGAAACCAGAAGCTGTAGGATTCTCGGTGCAAGCCAAAAACAGGAACATGTCAAGCTTTCATCGGGAAACAGAGCACCAACTCTGTTCACACTGTGGAAAGACTGGACATGACATTACTGACATCACTGACATTAGCTCAACGGTTATCCAGACTGGTGGGGAGAAAGAGGTCGAGGAAGCATGAGAGGAGGAATTATAGGAAGAGGGTGTGGTGGAGGAGCAGTGGGAAGCTATGGAAGAGGACGTGGTTTCTCGCAGCAAGCAAATGCGGCTGCAGTGGTGACATCGAATGCAGCACAGGTAATTCCACCACACATAGGAACAGCAGCCCATGCAACTAGGAGAGAAGGAGAATATGATCGTAACTCAGTACAACAACTGAGTGACGAACAATGGAAGGCGGTAATGAGTCTGCTCAATACACCACGTACCAATCAGAGTGAGAAACTTAATGGTAAAGATGAATTAATTAAGTTTATCATAGACATTGGAGCATCTCAGCATATGACTTGGAATTTAGACTATTTGGTGAATACAGTAGATATTATACCTTGTACGATTGGATTACCCGATGGAGATCATACTATTGCGACAAAGCAGGGTGATATTTTTCTCGGTGGTGATATGTGGCTGAGAGAAGTGCTTTATGCTCCCAATTTAAAGTGTTCATTGATCTCTGTGGCGAAATTATTGAAGCTTATAAAATGATCTTCCATAACATTCACATCTGATTTATGTGTAATGCAGGACCATACCAAGATGACGGTGATTGGTGCGGATGAAGAACGTGATGGGGTCTACATTTTCAAAGGACCGATAGGAGGAATGGCACATAAGACTACTGCGGCTGCTGGTACACAGGCCTTGTTGCATCGTCGTTTGTGTCATCCCTCAGATCGTGTTTTATCTCTTTTATCGCATTCTATTAGTATGAATAAGTCACCAGAGATTGCATGTCTATAAAAAAAAAAAAGTCACCAGAGATTGATGTGGTGTGTGACACTTGTTTTAGAGCTAAACAAACCAGAGATTCTTTTTCTGAAAGTAATAATAAAGCTGCAGCAAGTTTTGATTTGATTCATTGTGATGTCTGGGGACCATATAGAACTCCTTCGTCTTCAGGAGCAAGTTATTTCTCAACGGTTGTGGATGATTATTCACGAGGAGTGTGGATTTTTCTGATGAGTGAAAAACCTGAGGTGACCACGATATTGCAGATTTTTTTGTGATGGTAGAGAGACAGTTCGGAAAGAGAAAAAAAATGTTAAGAAGTGACAATGGTACAGAGTTTATATGTATGAGGACATATTTTGCGAAAGAAAGGATTCTACATCAGACCTCTTGTGTTGGGACGCCTCAGCAAAATGGTCGAGTAGAAAGAAAACATAGAAACATCTTGAATGTGGCCCGTGCTTTGATGTTTCAAGCAAGCTTTCCGATCAAGTTCTGGGGAGAGTGTGTTCTCGCTGCAAGCCACTTTATTAACTGAACGCCGACTCCACTGCTAGAAGGAAGACACCGTTTGAGATGTTGTTTGGAAAAGCTCCAGCACTTGAGAGTTTGAAGGTGCTGAGATGTTTGTGTTACACACATAAAAGCAATAGAGACAAGGACAAATTCGCTATGAGAAGCAGGAAGTGTGTGTTCACGGGGTACCCATTTGGAAAGAAAGGATGGCAAGTATATGACATAGAGACGAGAGAGTTTTTATCACACGTGACATAGTGTTTCATGAGGATAGTTTTCCCTCAAGACAAGAGATACAACTGAAACAGAGGGGTCCCCGTCTCAGACTCTTCCATTTGTAGAAGATGATACAAATCCCACTATCGAAGTTCCGAGATCCTTGCCTCGTGCAGAAACAATGAATGCAAGTTCCCATGAGCTAGAGGCTGTGAATGAACCCGAATTAGATATTGACATGGATCAAACAGAGGAGGAACAAATTATTGATCAGCTTATAGCGTCACAAGAGTTAGGTAGAGGTCAGAGAGAGGCGACCGTCTACAAAATTAAAAGATTTACGTACTCTATACGGCTCAGGTTGTGAACCCATCACGTTCCTCTCTGCAACCAGACACGTTGTCTACAGGTAAGACTCCTTATCCAATAGCAAACTACGTTAACTGTAAACGTTTCTCGGATACACATGAGGCTTTCCTTGCAGCAATTACAGCTAATGTGGCACCAAAGAGATACAATGAAGCAATACAAGATGAGAAATGGAGAAATGCAGTAACCGTAGAAATTAATGCTTTGGAAATCAATGGAACATGGGAGATTACTGAGTTACCTCCTAGAAAGAGAGCCATAGGATGCCGTTGGGTATTTACAATCAAATTCAACTCAGATGGGACGATTGAGAGATATAAGGCCAGATTGGTAGCTTTGGGTAACCGTCAAAAGAAAGGCATAGACTATGATGAAACCTTTGCGCAAGTTGTCAAGATGACTATGATTAGGACATTCCTTAAAGTTGCATCGGTAAAAAAATTGGGAAGTTCACCAAATGGACGTACACAATGCATTTTTGCATGGAGATATAGAAGAGGAAGTTTATATGAAACTCCCACCTGGGTTTCGCAGTGGAGATGGCAACAAAGTATGTAAGCTTCGAAAATCTATCTATGGTTTGAAGCAGTCCCCTAGGTGTTGGTTTAGCAAGATTAAGGGAGCGTTGAAAGAGTACGGGTTCACTCAACATAAACAAGACTACTCCTTGTTCTCTTTGAAACGTGGGGCACTACAAGTATATGTAATTGTATACATAGATGATTTGGTGATAAGAGGCAATGATAAGGAAGCTGTAACTCGATTTAAAGAATATTTGGGGCAGTGCTTTCGTATGAAGGATTTGGGATATCTGAAATATTTAATGGGTTTGGAAGTAGCTCGTTCTCCACAAGGGATATACTTATCACAACGCAAATATACTTGTGATATACTTGCAGAGTGCGGGTTATTGGGAGGACGACCAGTGGCATTAAGAGGTTCAAATTGGTTTTTTGTGAATTGAAGGCAGTGGCACGATTGTAAATATTTGATGAAGATTAGAAATATATAATAAAATACTCATTTTCAAAAAAATATTAATGGTATTTTCGTGAATACTCTAAATTTTTGGGTTGAATTGGCAAAGGAAAACTCGAAAAAAACATGGATTAGGTTTGTGTTCGACTTTGATATTTTGAGTAATATTTGCAAAAAAAAACTCTAATTAAGGTAATGACTGTTGTCTTAACTGATATTATTATATTATCCTACATCAAACTAAAGTCAATTTTATACAGTATCATGTAAATAAGATAGATATATTATGTCACTCAAAATCATTTTGTCGGCACAATTTTAAACTAAATGTTACGAATTATCTAGTGGTTGACTTTGAGTTTATCATAAGATAACTTAGTCGTTATCTCCTTGTTCATAGTTATCATTGGCCGTGTGGCCATTGAACCATGATCGAATAGCTTTATCATAAGTTAAGTTTTATTCTCGCCCCATGGTCGAATAGCTTTTGCATTCGTTTTTATGTTGATTGTTGAAACCCTAATTTCTGAATTCAACATATAAGGCCTTGAAATCCCAACTATCATAATTAATAAAATCAGGGGAGAAGTGATCATTGATTGATTTTGATTAATTATGGAAATTAAGATGCTTGAATTGTTTGATGCATAAATCATAATATTATTCTTGTTTTAAATGATAGAATGATTTGAGTTTAGGATTGATAGATTGAATGTTTTATTCTAATCTGAGAATTTAATCCTAAAGGCCTTGAAACCTTATTTCGATTGCTAGTATTGTTTATAGATTGTTAAACCCTAGAATCGAATCTGATTGTTACAAGATAA
>JABAYD010033596.1:0-15544 GCA_014822095.1 Diplotaxis tenuifolia
AATGAAACTTATTTGTGTGACTTTGGGCCTTGAGTGTTAATTTGTGGACAAAAACTTGATTAGTGTTATTTTTGGTATTTTCTCGTTATTTTATCTGATGTAATTTTGTTAGCAATTTTTTTAAAACCAAACTAGTCATTTGGTTATAGAGTATTAAAAGTGTTCTATGAGATATCGATTTCTTTCTCACTTACCATTTTTTCTTTGCTTTTTATTTAACACAACCATTTTTTTGCTATTAATTTTCATTGGTGATAAATTAAGTTTTAATTAGAGTTGTTCCAGAGGCGAGAGCACTTGGCGTTCTCTGTTTTCATGTAGACCAGATCTGGTCGAACCGAGCATCTATTTGAAACAATTCAATCATGACCACCACTTGATCTCATTGAATTGGTATTGACGAAAAAATTGGAGCTGTTCTCAAAAAAAAAGTTCACTTGACAGCTCATCAATAGTTTTTTTTAAAGGAAAAATTTATTCCTTAACTCATATATATATATATGTTTCCCTACAGTGAACATGATACTATGGATGCTTATTTTCTATAGTTCCAATCTTGATTTGAGGCCTGAATCCTTCTTGTGAAATCTGGTTACCAGCTTAGCAAAAAAACCAAGGGGTCGAAGTGATTTTGAGTTACGGATCCGAGGAGCAAAAGATTGGTATCAGATGGGAAAAGGAATAGCTTTGTTAGAGAGATATGTAACATGTAAATTTGGTGATCATAATATAGTTTTGGGATGATTTTTTTTTGTCTACGATAGTTTTGGGATGAATAACATAGAAAAAACGACTCAAAAGGTACCGCCTTTGTTTGGGTTTTGAAGGCGTCATGTATGCACACTGCAATAAGTCAAAAACAAATGTAATGGGATGTCTGAAGAGGCAGGAGGAGGAGGAGGAGGTTTATGCAATAGCATCTTCTTTTTGGTACTTGTACTGTTTGCTCCTACGCTTACATCCCCTGAGTTTAATATTCCTGTTACTGCTCTTGACGTTAGACCAGTCACGCCTGGTGATATCAAGAAGGCCACTCAACTTCCTCAGAGTAAACCCACCGCCTTGGCGTTTGAAGTCCAGGTGCTCCAATGGAGACTCAGCCAGCTCAAATTTTGGGAGTCAAAATCATCTGTGGCGACACTATTGAACACATGAGCCAACAATTTCAGGAGCATATCAGTGAGTCGCCTTTCTAAGAGTATAGGGTCAGAGAGTGATGTAGTAGCAGTCTCCCCATGCATCCTCTCCATCTTACCCAAGTGTAGTGAGAGTTTGTGTTGTTGAGGGTTTAGTTAAGGTCTGATACTCTGATTATAGAAACAAAGTCACCTATGGACAAGCATTAAGTGGTCAAAGTTTGATAAACTTTTGATCCATAAACTCACTCTTAAGCTTGTCACTACGATACAACTTCTTCACTTAACGAATCCAAATGCGAGAGTACAAGAAGAAAGAGTAAAAATGACACTCGCAAGTCACTGTGATCTCATGGCGACTCATGAACATTCAACCATGCCCAGAAATTATCTATCATCTCTGTATTTATACTCCATATACTGAGCTGTAACAGCAAACCTTCTCAGCAAGGTCGAGTCTTTTCCTCACTTGACAGCTCATCAATAAATCTTCTCTTGTACTAGTTGATTGCTCTGTACTGGCTCTTTAGGCTTATCAAAGTCTTTGCTGATTCAAGTTTTCAATCATATCAGAGAAAAAGGCAAATGAATAAATGAGCTTATTGTTTGTGGAACAGTCGTTATAGTATTTGAAGAAAAACTGCAACTTATGAGTTGGTGAACTGCACACACAAAGAAGAATGTTAAGTCCTCTTGTTATGAGGAAACAATCCTTGGCCATGAGATGGATCACAAATACAAACCTAACACATCCCTTCTGCTTACTGCAATATAGGGAAACAAATTTATATGTCGAAGAAGGTTGCACAGGGAACATACACATGGCTCTTTTTCATTTCAGAGATCAGCTCTAAGTAACTCTATCATGATGATGCATTTGGCTACGTGATGAGTTTTGTGTGATAACTTAGTGGCGGGTCATCTCTGTTTCTGGTGCTTGCGTTTTCATTATTCCACTCGAGGAGTAATGCAGATGAATGTCCTCTATGATCATGTGATAATTCCTCTGAGTTGTATCCAATTTTACTCTCCCCGTAGCCAAAACTCATTTCTCTCTGAGACCTGTTTGGCTGTCAAGTATTAGAATGAGACTCAGACAATAGATTTGCCACGGTATGATTGTCTTCCGGAGTCCTTTGAAGCTTGTATTTGGGTGATGATATCTCACAATTTCAAGGACACCACTGCGGTTATTGCCTCTGTTTATACTAGGCATTGATTCAGCAGTTGTACTATTTGTAAGACTATTGGATGCTGGAACAGAATCTTTTAATGACTCAAATCTAATTCATGAGAAACTTCATTTTCATGTCTTAGTTTCCATTAGAGCTAGTTCGTGTTATCAAGTTATGACCAGCTGAATCAAACGTGTAATAAGAGTCCTTTCGGTTCAACATATCTCTAGCAAAACTTACCCCACTTCTGAAATTGTGATACATGTAAGACAGATACAAAGAACAATGTTCAGCCAAGTTATGAGTGTAAAAGATGGATGGCAAGAATATACCTAACACTTCTCTCCTGCTTATTATGTGGCATATAGAAGAAGGGTGCACAATGAACAAACACATATCTGTGAGGTTATGTCAGTTTATGAATCAAAAGTTGCAGAATTTTTCAAAACATAGGTATGTTTCAGCTGGTGAAGTTTCCATTTGTTCAAGACATCCAATCTGCAACTTCTACAGTGTGGTTAGCAAGGTTTAAGGGATTGTGTTACTCACGAGATTATACAGAAGCAGAAGCAGAGATGGACCATGAATAATACTTTTGGCAAGATGCAGCGAGTCAACAGCTCTACAGAGAGTTTGACCAAATGATGAGACTCTGAATTCTTGTAAAGGGCTTGAAGGCTTTCGTGCTCCATGTGGTGCTCATTAGCCTGTATGTTCCCTTTGTGCTTGCTTTAACGGCTTACACAAAATTACTATGTTACTTATACAAATGATACCAATAATATATATTTAATAGAAAATTTTCTCTGGATAACTCGTTTAAATTTATTTTTACAAAAATAACACTTAAGAAAACAAATTACCAAAAGAAATATTAAATGGGAAATATGCATATATACCCTAGGTTAACTAATCTAGATTTAGAGTTTAGAGTTAAGGGGTGAAGTTTTAAGGATATGGTTTCAAACTTTAATTTTTGAGTACTGTTTTTATATCAAAAACTTAAAAACTACTTTGTCCAAAAAAAACTTAAAAATGACTATTTGAGAGAATTGTCTTATCTAATATTATTTTCTATAACTGTGTAAAAGAGGAAATTCATCGTATACTAGATCAGGCAGTTGGCAATATCTCTTCAAGGTTTGTTTGTCCATAAAATCAAAATATAATTCTTTGTGCTTTTCTGAAAAGGATATAAAGACATGTGTGTGTTCCTTATATTTACTGGAACAAAAAAAAACATGATAGAGATTGTTGGGAGGCATCAGGCAGTCAGCACAACTGAAAGGAATGAATGCATTCTTGGATATGCAAACAAAGAAGCTTAACTAGTTAAAGACTCAAGTATTCTTTGAGAATTTCATGTACTTTTTGTCGGTCTGACAACAATTATATATCCTTTACACACTTACTTTCAGTCTCATGTCATGACGAAGCATGTGAATATATCTTCATAAATGAACTCAGGCCAGAAGTTAATATTTTCAAATGTAGCATATGGAGGGAGTTTGAGGATATAGAAACATGTGGAAAATTTAGCAAAATTCTGGTGTGGCACTTTTAAATCTGAAGCTTTCTTGGTAAGTCATGAAAAATTTCAATAGATTTGCATTAGTCATTCTCTCTACTATATTCGAGAACCACAATCTCTTTACTAGTAGCTTGTTATCCATAATCATCTCCTCCATAGATTGTATACTTTTTCCAGTCTTCTATCAGGATTCCAATTCGATCCACCTTTCCAAACATAAGATCTTCTATACATAAACTTGAAAAACTGATGTATGAAATGTGGAACCAAGAGGCAGATCACTGAACCTTTGTGTAAATAAATAAGTTGTTTGTTTGGAAAGTCTTCACAAACATATGCTTTGAGATAAAGATTCACATACTGAGTTACATTTTCCATTGTAACCTTGGTTGAAGAACCATCTTCACACAACTCCAAAGTGAAAGGGAAATGACAATTTATACATGAAATTTCCTCATATCACAAAATAAAGCAAACATTGTGCACTAAGAAATAATATCATACAATATTTCACATGAGAATGTTTATAGTTATTATTTAAAGATCATGAGGTGCACAAACCATTTCATTATTTTGTTGACAAAAATAATAAATACGTCAAATCTTACTCAATTTAGAATGTTATATTTCATCAAACAAGAATGTCAATTTTGTTTTTGCATTTATGATATTGTTACTGAATGAAAAGTAATCAAACTCAGTATCAGATACTTGTGAGTAGAATTAAAATGAACAAATAACTGAAAATGAAAAGAACAAACTTTATTCTATGGCTTTTTCTATGATTATGCAGTATAAAAGATGTTTTCATGAAATCCATGTAAAACAATATATAAGAATATATTTTGTAGAAGGATCTATTGAATAGATTTTGTTGAATGATTTGTTAGAGAATTATGACCATAAAATTTTTGATACTATACATATTGCCTTAACCTACTAATAAGCTAGAAGCTATAGTAGATGTTTTAGTATCCTTTTTTTAGTATTTTTATGAAAAGTTCAAAAATATATCACAAAACAGTATATAGGTTTCCCTACTGTGAACATGGTCCGTTTAATTCTTATTCGCTATAATCCAATCTTTTTTATAATTCCAATCTTGTTTTGAGGCCTTAATCCTTCTGGTCACCAATTTAGCAAAAATCAGTGGGTCGAAGTGATTGTGAGTCTCGGATCCGACGAGCAACAAATTGTTATCTGATGGGACAAGGAATAAAGCTTAGGAGAAAGGGATTAGAAAACATGTATAATTTGGCGATTATAATATAGGGGGTAGTTGGTTGGACTTTAGATGTAAGAAATTTACTTTAGAATTTATGTTGTAGAAATTTTTTATGTAGATGTATACAATGTAGTTGTAGAAAATAAATGAAAAATAAAACAAAAAGGAAAGTTATTCCTACAACACTATTTAGTTTGCTTTAGAAAACAAGGCTACCACAACCATTTTTTACAGTATTGATTTTAGCTTTAAAAACTACATAAAACATGATTGGTAGTTTATTTGGTTGTAGATGGATTTTAAAGCTAAAGTCACTAGATACAACCCAACCAATCACCCTCATAGTTTTGGGATGTATAACATTAGACCTGCCGTTTTTGAACCAAATCGACCCATCGAACCAAGTCGGACCAAAATTTTGTGTTGGTTCGGTTCAATTCGACAAGTTTATAAAAAAGCTTTAGTTTTTTTTCGGTTTGGTTCAGCGAGTTTCCAATTAGTTAAAAGCTAAGGTTTTAAGCATAACAAAATAAGAGGTTCATTTGGTTTACTCATCACAGACAAAATCATTAAAAGCTGTGGTTTTTAAGCATAACCAAAATATAGATAAGAGACAAGGAGGCTCATTTGGTTTACTCATCGCACAGACAAAATCATTAAAAGCTACAGTTCAAGATTAACAAGATAAAGATTAAGAGATGAGGAGATTCATTCGGTGATGAACCGCGTCTAACTTCAAAAAAACATCAAACCAATAATGCGTGAACGCAATGGTTACGAGCATAAGTTGAAGGAAGCCGCCTTGATGATTGCGGACGGTGAGCCTCCTTAAGGTGCAAAGTTCTTCATCGTAATCGGAATCCATGTTGAGCTCACCAGTCTCAACCTCGTAGTGCTCGGAAGAGGAGAGGCGGGTGTTCAACATTTCCTGTATGCAACCAGATCTAATCATCTAATCTTTTAAATTTGAAGTTTTCTTGGTAAGCCATGAAAGATTTCAAGAAATTCGAATATTTTTCCTTAGTTATTCTCTCTACTATATTCGAAATCTCTTTATCAGTGGCTTGTTATTCATAACCATCTCCTCTATAGATTGTATACTCCTTTCCAATCTTCTATCCGGGTTCCAGTTCGATCCACCTGTCCAAACATAAGATCCAAATCTTCTATACATAAGACTCGAAAAAATGATGTATGAAATGTGGAACCAAGAAGCAGATCACTGAACCTTTTTACAAAAAAAAGAAAAATGTTTGTTCGGAAAATTTTCACAAACATATGCTTTGAGATAATGATCCACATATTGAGTTATGTTTTCCATTGTAACATTTGTTGAAGGACCATCTTCACACAACTCCAAAGTGAAAATGAAATGACAATATCTATACATGTAATTTCCTCATATCACAAAATAAAGTAAAAATTGTGCACTGAGAAAGAATACAATACAATATTTCACATGAGAACATTTACAGTGTCATTTAAAGATCATGAAGTGCACAAACATTCCATTATTTTTTTGACATAAATTATAAATACGTCAAATCTTACTCAAGTTAAAAAGTTATATTTCATCAAACAAGAATGCTAGTTTTGTTTTTTCATTTGTGAGATTGTTTCTGAATGAAAAGTAATCAAGCTCAGTATCAGATACTTGTGATTAGAACTAAAATTAACAAATAACTGAAAATGAAAAGAATAGATTTTATTCTACGGTTTTTTCTATGATTATGCAGTAAAAAAAGATGTTTTCATGAAACCGATGAAAAAAAACAATATATAAGAATAGATTTTGTAGAAGGATATGTTGAATATATTTTGTTGAATGATTTGCCTTAATACCATCTATCAATAAGCTAGAAGC
The DNA here is from genome assembly GCA_014822095.1 of Diplotaxis tenuifolia. Taxonomy (NCBI): domain Eukaryota; kingdom Viridiplantae; phylum Streptophyta; class Magnoliopsida; order Brassicales; family Brassicaceae; genus Diplotaxis; species Diplotaxis tenuifolia. The sequence continues at coordinate 6,932 of JABAYD010033596.1, forward strand.
TATAGTAGATGTTTTAGTATCCGTTTTTTTTTTAGTGTTTTTATGAAAAGTTCAAAAATATATCACAAAGTAGTTGTATAGGTTTCTTTATGGCGAACATAGTCCTTTTAATGTTTATTCATTGTAATCCAATCTTTTTCTAATTTTATAATTCCAATCTTGTTTTGAAGCCTTAATTCTTCTAGTCACTAGCGTAGCAAAAGCCAGTTGATCACAGTTATAGTGAGTCTCGGATACGACGAGCAACATATTGGTATCGGATAGAACAAGGAATAAAGCTTTGGAGAAAGAGATAAGAAACATGTATAATTTGGTTATTATAATATAGTTTTGGGATGTATAACATTAGACCTTCTGTTTTTGAACCGAACCGAACCCGTCGAACCAAGCCGAACCAAAATTTTGTGTTGGTTCGGTTCAATTCGACAAGTTTATAAAAAACTTTAGTCTTTTGGTTTGGTTCAGCGAGTTTCCAATTAGTTTGGTTTTTCAGAAGAAAAAAATTGCAACCAAATTTCAAAGCTAGCTAACCAAATTATCTAAAATTTTGAACAGAATTAATCGAAATTATCCGAAACCAAAAACTTCTGTTAGTTTTGGTAAAAAATTTCAAAACCAAACTACCCAAATATGGTTGCTCGTCTTTCATTCTCCATTTGTAGTTAACTCTGGTGTTGGTGTTTGATTTACTCTCCTTTTGTCTTTCCCTCAAGCAATCCACACAGAGCTTTTATCAATATAGGGACGTGTTGCATGGATTCAGAAAGACAAGCGACCGTCGAGGTTGCCAGAGAAGGCCAGAAGGTGATTATCAAGGTAGGTTTCAGATCATCCCATATTGACTCTTACTGCTTCAAGCATGAGAACATTGATTCACTTTTGATCCTCTGTCTTTTGTCATGCAGATTGTTACTACTGACCCCAAAACACAAGAACCCAAAACACAAGAAGTCATGTTGGGAAGAGATTTTGAAGTGGCTGATGTGATTGTCAGTCACCTCCCAAAGAGAGCTATCTACCGCAGCATTCCAAGCTAATGACTCAACTTTCTTTCTTGGTCAATGTCAAGGGATACACCATTAGTCCTTGATGATACATTAAGATCATAAGACGGTAACAGATTATTCAAACACTTGAAATAGGTCTTGTGTCTGCAAATCCAATCTATTGAAAGTACACAAAGCAAAACATGCGCTTTCCTCTCCTCCCACCTCTCACAAACTATTTTTATTTTCATCTCAAGATGATGATCCTTCATTGTTTGGCTCACAAATCTTGATCGATGTTTTAGACAAGCTTGCTTCCAGTTCATCAAGCTCATCCATGTCCAAATCATCATCATCATCTTCGTCTTCATCCACTTCTTTCAAACTCTGTTCAGCATCACCACTATTCTTACTTGTTCCTACCTCTGTTTCTTTGTTCTTTTCCTGCGATGCCAAAATATATTATGATTCCACTAACATGACTTGGTTTGGTTTAAACGGTAAGTGGGAGAGAGAGACTTAACCTTCTGTTCAATCTCTTCCTGTTCTTTCTCCCTCTGGTATTCTTCAAAAGCCTCAGCATCATCCACAAACAAACTTGCATTGGACAGAAACAGCTCCCGACCACTGACATTACATATCCACACAATGAATAAATCAGCTTTACGAGGAACAAAACAATGAGTCACACTAGGCAACAAAATGGTGGAATACCTCATACGGTCGTTCTTAGCTCTCTCGGCTTGAGAAGCAGCCAAACCTGCATCTCTCTCAGCTATTTTCTTTCTCTTCCATTCCATAAATAGCGCAGGTGTCATTTGTGTTGCCGTTTTCAGTTTCGCACGCTGTAACATTGAAACAAGAATCAAAACTTCAGGGACCTAGCAGCTATGAGCAGATTGAGAAAAGCCGGAAGAAGAGTATTAAAACCTCATTTTCGATTTCTTCTTCAACTGGCATCTTCTGTGACTCCTCTTCCAAGAGAGCCTTCATTTGAGATTTAAGGATATATCCAGGAGGAAGAGCGTGTCTGTAATGACATTATTTGCCACCATTGGGGCAAGCCCAAAACCACCCATACTGTTTCCTTTCCACCGCGTCCAGAAAATACTTGCAAACCTGTTATATATATGTAAACACGATAAACCTATTACGTGAAGTCATGTCAGACAATGAAATTCATCATGTGTTTACGAATAAGTACTTCTCTTATTGTAGAATAAAGCTAACTATAAGTTAAAGAAACAGTGACATCGTGATAAAAAGATGTCGTTTAAAGCACACTACCATCACCAGAAGTATGAGTTCTTGTCAGTTGTCACGCATGATCTCAGGTGAGGAGAAAGCAACACAGGGAACAAGGGAAGGAAAGTGACAGTGTAGGAACCAAATAGCTCCGAAGATGTGAAACATGCTATTAGCAAAGACCACTATCAGCTAAAACTTGATCACATTCAAAAATGCAAACAAAATTACACTAATGCATCACAATCTAATGGCTGAATATTTGTATATACTAGAAAACCAGAAGAGTTATTAATCAACATGTCCCAAAAGGTAGCCAAGAACAAGTGTTTGAATTCAAAGAGAGGAAAGAAACGGCTTACAATATCAGTAGGCTTGTTCTGGTTATATTCATTTTTCTTTGATTCCACAACCTTCTCAAGGGTCTCTTGATCCCACTCTTCCATATTTCCATCTTAAAACAATGTAAAATAGAAACATACGACCATCATCGTTCAAGGAGGGACAAGAAGGGATGTAAATAATAAGGCAACACTTGTTCTACTACCTTCATCACGCTTATCGCTGTAGATATCGATCTTCTCACCCTTCCTCTGAATGTTCAAATCATGAGAGAATTTGCACTTGAATCCCTTTTGGCACTGCCCCGCCTTGAAAAACTCACACAGGATTGACTTTGGATCCACACCTGCCAAAAACATATTCTGTAAATACATTGAAACACGACGCAGGGAAGACTGAACACTACATGCGACCATTTTGGTTGATGAAAAACCGACGAAAACATTACCAACAGGAAACTTAGGCTGACTAATGGCAACCTTAAACAACTCATTCAACTCCTGTTCTCTCGCTTTCTCTTCCTCTTTCTTTTTCTGTCCTCAAAGAAAAGTAAACTAGAACTTAATCGAAGAAAGACTTAACTACAAACTATCACTAGACAAAAGATATATAAAACATCAACTCAGCTATCAAGAACACTAACTCCACTATCATTCAGGATATCAAACAGATTCATTTTTACCTTGGCCGCAACTTTCGATGCGTCAGGTTTAGGCTGAACAAATTGTTTGAGACTCTGGACATACTTCTGAACATTCTTGCTCTTGTTCTTGTTTTTCAAACCGAATGTTTTGTCTTCCACTTGCTTCTGCTTTTTCGCCAAATCTGCCTTTGGTTGTTGCTTTGGAGGCATTTCTTCTTTTTCAAATCCAATCCAAAAAGTCACAAACTTCTTTAGTGTACACAAAGGATCTCTCGAGAAGGTTCTTAAAGCTAATGTATCAAAATTAGGGCTTTTTATGTATAAAGAAAAATTTAAAAACAGAACCCCAACAAACCAAATCAATCGATAAAATAAGAATGGAGCCCCCTAGAATCTGTATGACTGTATAGAACCAAAACGGCGGACGTTAATGACTAATTACCGAGCGAGATTAGGAGCAAAAAAGGATCCAACACTCGAGCTTTTACGATATTTGGGCCTATAAATATTAGTGGGCCTACTTTAAAGGCCTATATAAATAGCTCAGTCTATGTAAAATATTAAAACAGAATTACAAATTATAGTTAATCTGATTTTTCTTTACAATGCAATACTCTCAAATATATATTTTCAAGTTTTTTTCATAAAAATACACTTCAAAAACTAAAATGACTAAAATAGGATTATTCATTTTGATTAGTTTTAAATTTTTCAATTTTTAGAAATTTGAAATTATATCCTCAAAACTTCACCGCTGAATTCTAAACCCTAAACCCTAAACTCTAACTCTAAATCCTTAACCTTAGATCTAAAACCTTACTTTTTAACTCTAATGTCTAGATTAATTAATCGTAGAAATATAAGTGAATATTTAGATAAAATATTTAAGTCTATTTTAGTCATTTTTATTTTTAACGTCTATATTTGGAACCAAAAAATATTAGGTCTATTTTTAGAAAATTTCTCTATTTACAATCTAATCTATTAAAATAAAGTCATTTTTATCTATTTATAAGTTACAAATAGTCTAGGTTGATCCATTTAATATATCAAATTTTGAATATGTTATAACAAACTTAGTTATTATTAAATATATATAATTTTAATATATTATTTAAATATTTTTCAAAATAAGATATTAAAAGATATTATCAAATATCTTCAGATATTACCAAATATGTTTTCTAATATTTCATTTGACACTATTTTTTAATATCTTTTTCTTTAAAATATATTTATTTATTGTTTTATATTTATTTTAACTTATATAAAATCGTATTTTTTAATTTTTAATAAAAATATTAATTATTTTGATTTATGAAATAAAAATATATTATTGCCATAATATTTATATATACATAATTCATATTCATAATTAAATTACAGTAAATAATATATATATAACATAACTTAATTACAATTATTAAATTATATGTAAATAATATTAATTCAAAATATTAAAATAAATTATTTAAAAGCATAAAAAATTTATATTTAATATAATAGCTAAATTATCATATTAATAAATAATTTAATAGATTTAAATTTAAAATAAAATAGTTAATTTAGCGGACAGTAATATTATTTGATTATATAGTACAGTGAATTATATATTATGATTTAAAAGTACAATTTTTCAGTTTATTTCATAAAAATGTGATATCTATCAAGTATGAGACGGATTAACCGCAATATAATTAATTTATATTATAATAAATATTTATTTAATATTATAATAAAATAAACTTTGAGAAATATAAGAAATAAAAAACTTATTGTATAGGTACAAATCATGTTAGAATATAACACACATGTTCTGGTTTTAATTTGTATAGCATCATAAAAAATATAAAGTTTCGGCTTCTGATTATATTAGTTTGGTTCATATATATCCGAAATTAAAATTAATTAAATTTTAAAATATTTAATTAAATTTTAAATACTTCTTCTAGATAACATTTCAAAATAAATATAGAATTAAATATGTGAATTACATATTTATGTTTCAAATATTTATACTTGTGATTAATTTCTACATTCAAATAAGTTTTTGGATTTTCAGGATTTTTTTGTTTTGGAGTTATGTTCAAGTTTGGCTAATAACACTTCGATTTAGATATATTTAGTATCATTCTAAGAGATTTATTAAGGTATTTTTTTGCATTTTGGACTGGATACCCTTCGTGTTTTAGTATGGATACAATTCAGACTTTAGATTAAAGATTTATACTCAAATATACTTAAAAAAAGATAAAATATGATTATAAAATTTTATCAAAAAATTATACTGCGCTAGGAGAGCGCGGGTTGAAATTTAATGATCTATTAGACTATATTGTTTTGAGCTTTTACTAAACCAACTAAAAACTTAACCTTAATTTACGTGTATCTTAATCGATTGAACCCATCACGTCATTATCCACACAGCATCGCTCGGTTTATGTTGGTCTGCATCATCACAACAAGTTTAAGATACAAAATTCATTTAACTACAATAAAAAAACAATTGTGAAAATACTTTAACCACATAATTTGATCCAGTATATATAGGGCTGGGCAAAAAATCCGGATCCGAAAAACTGAACCGAATCCGATCCGAAAAAGTAGTATCGAATCCGAACCGAAATTAATTCAATATCCAAATGGGTTCAAAATTTTGGTATTTAAAAAACCGAAACCGACCTCGATCTGAACCGAAGTATTTCGGGTACCCAAATATATCCGAAAGAGATTTATATACCTAGATATATTAATTATTTTTAGATTTAATGTATATAAAAAACATTCAATATATATATAATATTTTGAATTTGTTAAAAATTCTTGTAAATATATGTAAATAGTCAAACATACATATCTAAAATTGCTAAAATACACTCAAAACATCAAAAATACTTAAAAAATTATTGATTCACAATCCAAATATTCGAATCAAACTAATTTATATGTTAATTTGAGGTATTTTGACTTAAGTTATTCAATTATTTGTAATATATTATTTTGTTTATAGATTTTTAGAAATTTAAAGTATATAATCAATTTCAAAATTAAAAATAATAATTTAAATGGGTTATCCGAATCCAAACCGAACCCGCAAAGATGCAAACCGAACCCGAACCAAAATTTAGAAATATCCGACTGGAGCTAAAATTTGTGAACCCGAAAACCCGAAACCCGAATAGATCCGAACCGAACCCGAACGCCCAGTTACATATATATGCATGCTTAATAAATCCTATAATAGAAATTCCCGATGCTATCATTGTTGTATTTGATCCAATATATATTATTGTTGTGTTTACTCGGTCTTGAATTTATGATTAACCTTATGGTTTGTATCATCATATATTTTTCCGAACATGTATAAAGCGTTATTATATATTTAGAATTCTTAGTTTGATTAGATATTATTGTTAGTATAGTTAGATATTATCGGGGCAAAAAATCAAAATTAATAATTTATTATTTTCCTAAACTCAATAAGATTCCAGTTTCCTACTTCCATACAATAAATGATATCAAGCAACTAATACAAACTAAGAAATTATCCGATATATATTTTGGTCAGTTAGTATCCTAAAATATTATAGGATGCTTATAAGTTTGTATTTTCCTTATCAATAACAATCTCTGTACTCATAAAAAAGCACAAGATCAAAACTAATAAATTCAGTAACATTCCAATTTGTTTTCCTATTTCAACGCAGTCATCACAAAAAGATATCAATTAATTAAGGGTTTATTTGTGTAATAGCTATATTTTTTTTAACAACAAAAAAACTGATTTATTAATCAAGCTTGAGATGATTTGGGAATCCAGATCAGAATAGAACAACCAACATATAAAAGATTCTGATAGAAAGATCTAGCAGTCCTAGTTAAAGAATCTGAAACTGTGTTCTGCGTTCTAGAAACATAGAAGATCTTAAAGTCTAGGAAGCAAATCCGCAGGGTCATGAGCTTTTTCAACTCCGTCGAAAAACCTGGCCATTCATGAAAGCTCCTGAGCATCGCAATCATCTCCTTGCAGTCACTTCCAAAGCTCTATTTAAAAAGTAAATCAAGTGAATGGTAATGATTTTGACATAATTTAATGTTAGACATTTATACCTTATTCTCATGTTAATCTATAGCTATATACAGTATAATAAAATAATTACCTTATTCTCATGTTAAAGTAAAATTTGTAAATCTAAATTTATAATAAACTTTAATGTTTTTGAAAAATTATTTAACAAAGTAAAATATTGTTATAACATTTTTATAATAACAAGGAAATGTTTTGCTAATTAAATTAAAATATATAAACAATTCTATGTATTAGTTAAAGTAAAAAAATCTATACTAAGTGTTTTTGCTGATTTGTCGCATGCTCCATGATTTTAGGTAACATTGCTTATGTGTCATATTTTTAATAATTTTAATTGATAAGTTCTATTTTGCTTATGTCTTATGTTATTAATAATTTTAATATTAATATCACTTTCTCCATTATTTTAGATAATTTACTGATGTGTCATATTTTTAATAATTTTAGTTGGCAATTGTGTTTATCTAACATATTTTAATATAATTTAGTTGGTTATTATAAATCGTTAGTATAAACGTCATTAATGGATTGTTTAAGTTAAGAAAGACTACAAAATTCTAATAAAGGAAAACTGCATGAATATAAAAAAAACACTTCTAATTAAACAAAACCAAATACAATATGCATTAAAAAATCACACAATACAAGTAAAAAACATACCGACATGACATATATATATATATATATATATACCAATAAAACCAAATATATTACTGAATCTATATCTTTTATACTATTATTTGAGAAAAGAATTGTTTTTCATTGTCATATGTCATGTTTTAATTAATTTTTAGCGGGCTCATTAATTTATTAATTTCGATACTATTATCAATTCAAATTTTGTAATTCGATAGATAATCATGTTCTCCACAAATTTAGATTATTTTGTGTATGTGTTATGTTTAAGTAATTTTTAGTTGCTTTATTAATTTATTAGTTTAATACTATATTATTAACTTTGTAATTTTGACGAATATAATACAATTATAATTAAGACCATGTATGTGATATTTATCATAATTATTTTTATATTATAATAATATGTAAATGTTGATACATAAAAACTAGGCAAAAGGACAAATATAACATCAAACCAAGTTTTTGTTCCCAAACTAACACTCAAGGGCCAAAGTCACAAAAATAGGTTTTATTAAAAGGAATCATTTACTCTTATGCCCTCTCCTTTGAGTAATAAAAAAAATCAATTGTCGATCCTCGCCATCGTCTCTGTCTCGCCTCCGGAGCTTCGTCGGCGTCTGGGCCTCCGTATCGTGCTTAATCCATCGTCATCATCCTCGATTTGTCGT
>JABAYD010033602.1:0-12444 GCA_014822095.1 Diplotaxis tenuifolia
TATAATTAGTTTAATGAAAAATATATTATATGTTTATATGGACCAACATTTTTTTTAGTAAATTTAAAAACACGCAGCTAATGTTTGTCAAATAACACGGGGATTTCATCTTTTTATCAAGAAGAAAACCACTTTTAAATAAACACAGTAAAAGACATTAATACCCTTCAATGTTTCACACTTCTTGAACAATGAACACACAGAAAAGAGAGAGAGAGAGAGAGAGGAGACTCTTTTTGTCTTTAGTTAAGGTTTCTCCGTGTTGTTCTTTGAGGGTTTTCAGACAGTGAAAGAGGAAAAGATGAGAGGACCTCTGGGAGCTGTAATTGGAAGATACACCTCAAGTGATGGGAGTGAAAAAGATGGAATCATCAAGCACAACAGAAAGTGCAGAGACATTATCTTTCTCGTCATCTTCATTGCCTTTTGGGTCTCAATGATTGTTAACTCCAGCTTCGGCTTCAACCAAGGAAACCCATTAAGGTAAAGCTTCAGCTTTCGTCTCATATTAAACCAAAGTTTCTGTCTTTAGTTCTATCTGAATATTAAAGTAGAGATTTTTATTATTTGCAGACTGACATATGGATTGGACTATGAAGGGAACGTGTGTGGTAGCAACCACCGTCACCGTGACCTTACTCAACTTGAGCTTAGATATTGGTTAAACCCTAACCAAGTTTATGAAAGTGGTTTGAAAAATGGAGAGCTCTCATTGGCTAACGCTAGGACTATCTGTCTCTTGGATTGTCCTGAACCTGCAGATGATACTCTCAACTGGGTCTGTGACTATCCTGACGGTGAGATACGTCTCAAGATGGATGATTGGATTGATAGGAACTATGATTACTTTGAGTTTCTTACTCCTGAAATGAGGAACTCTTCTCTTCAGCTTCAGGGTCCTTGTTACCCTGTAATATTCCCTAGTGTTAATGGTAAGAGCACAAAGCTTAGTCTTTTGTTTTGTTTCTATGTTACAGTTTTATAATAAGTTTGATCTTTGTGTAGTTTATTGGAGCTGCCAGTTTATTGCACGTCCTTCGAACTCATCTCTGCATCATTGGCAGCAGATGGGTGGTGTGAGTATTCAAGAGGATATGATCATAGACAAATCTATCCGAAGATCAGTTAATTCTCGTGCCTCGGTTCTAAAGGTTAGAGAATAATCATCTTATCTACTGACATGAAGAATGTTCTAAGTGGTTTATATTCAATTGCAGAGGTATGTGGCTGATGTTGGCAAGTCATGGCCTGTATTGATTGTATGTGGAGGCCTTGTCCCTTTGTTTCTATCCATTGTCTGGCTTCTCCTTATACGTCACTTTGTTACTGCCATGCCGTGGATAACTGTTGTCCTTTTCAACATGCTTTTAATATCTGTGACCATCTTCTACTACTTGAAAGGTTGGTTTTAAGGAATGCATGCTTCTCTGTGTTTCAAGTCATTTGGACTCAATATGTGTTGCTCCTTTTTGTAGCTGGATGGATTGGGGATGATGCTGTAACACCTATCATCGGTGAGCATGATCCATACATTCATGTCTATGGTCGAGTAAGTTCAACATCATCCACTTAAATTATGAGACCGTTAGTCTCAATACTTATTTGCACTTTGCTTGTTCTCAGGAGTTGACTCATGTCCGTATAGTCGCCATCCTTATGACTTTCATCTCAGCTGTTGCTATCCTCACTTCCATAGCCATCGTTCGCCGTATCCTTATGGCCACATCAGTCCTCAAGGTGAGTATTTAGTTAAGAAAAGAGATCAAATATCAACTCCGTGAATTAGTCTATTTCCTTAACGATTTCTTAAACGTTTCCTAAGCTTTATATTATCATTTTTGTTGTGTTTGAATTTTCAGGTAGCTGCTAAAGTAATAGGAGAAGTACAAGCACTGATCATATTCCCAGCTATACCATACTTAATGCTAGCAGTATTCTACATGTTCTGGCTATCAGCTACTCTCAATCTCTTCAGCTCTGGTCAAGTCCTTCAGAACAACTGCAACAACACTAACTGCTGCGCATACGATCTCGTCTTAAAGAAAGTGAACTGTGAGAATTGCTGTGGTTACAGCATACGTTACACTCCTCACATCACCATTGCAATATTCTTCCATCTCTTTGGTTGCTATTGGGCCACACAGTTCTTCATTGCATCTTCTGCTACTGTGATTGCTGGCTCTGTTGCTTCTTATTATTGGGCTCAAGGGGAGGAAGAAGAAGCGTCGCCGGAGATACCTTTTCTTCCGGTTTTCGCGTCGATGAAGCGGCTTGCGCGGTACAATGTAGGATCAGTGGCTCTTGGTTCGCTTGTTGTGTCCTTTGTGGAGTCTGTTAGGTTTGTTCTTGAAGGGATTCGTCGTAGAACGAAAGTGAGTGGGACAATGCCTGATCATTGGCTTGGGAGAATGGGTTATTACACTTCACGTGGTTGTCTTAAAAGTGTTGAGTGGACTATCAAATCAGCTAACCGTAATGCTTACATAATGGTAACAGAAAGAAACCTCTTCTTTTTTATTAACAAAACAAAGAGTATTTCTTGATAAAACTGTTGTCTCTTGTGGTGTATTTAGATTGCTATAACGGGGAAAAGCTTCTGTAAATCATCTGCAATGGCTACAGAGCTGATCAGAAACAATATTATGAGGATAGGGAAGGTGAATGTGATAGGAGATGTGATATTGTTTCTAGGGAAGCTTTGTGTGAGTTTATTCAGTGCTCTCTTTGGGTTTCTCATGTTGGATTCTCACAAGTACCGGTCTTCTCACAACAAAATCTCCTCCCCGTTATTACCCGTTTTGGTATTAACCTTTTCTTTTCCATCTAGACTCAAGTGAATAGGTTTGGTTGTGATTGTGACACTCTCTCACTCTCTCTCTCTATGTGCACAGGCATGTTGGGCATTGGGGTATGTTGTGGCTACACTTTTCTTTGGGGTGGTTGAGATGTCAATAGACACAATCATACTCTCGTTTTGTCAAGACTCGGAAGAGAATCAAGGGAATGCTCAGCATGCACCGTCTCTTCTACTTGAAACCTTAGATACCAATCATGAGGAAGAAGTCAATGATAGATTCCACACTGTATAAGTTTTGTTTCTTCTTTATATGGTTTCAACTCTCAAAACATTATGATAAGCATTTTGTAATGTCAGATGGCTTGATGGTTCTTTGTTTCTCAAACCAAAATATAGGGGTCACTACAAGAGGGATGCCACAATTAGAAAAAAAAAATGAAAGAAGGAACAAAATGTGATGTTTGTAAAGATTGAGGATACATATCACAATACGCGTGCAGTCCTTTATACTTTATTTATTGTGGACTAAACCTGCATAGTTCTACTCTAATCAAAATAGCCCCTTTTATTTCATTTTCCATTCTCTTCATCTTCCCACCGTCAACTATTCGTCTTCACGGTTCTCACTCCTCCGATCGCCGACAAATTCTGGTAAGCTGTGTCACTCCAGTGTTCTCATTCATTTTGTTTATCTAAATAGTTCCTGGATCTACGTTTCGAGCAATCCCACGGCTTTGGTTCCTCCTCTCGTTTCTTCCTTAACTATGAGTGTAGAATAGGATATTGTTGTTATCCGATACCAAAGCAGAAGCCTTTACGACTCTAGTGTACTCGTCAACACATACGCAATCTCAAAAATTGTACTTTTTTGATAAAGCTCTAAAGCTTTGACGGGGTGTTATTGCAGAGCAGAGAGAGAGAGAAAGAGAGAGAGAGTATGATGGGTTCGAGAGGAGTAATCAGTGATAAGTGGTCGATGAGGATTCTATGGGGTTGTGCACTCGGAAGTGCAATCGGTAATGATCTTTTTATCTCCACTTTCTATATTTTAGTTTACACCATTGTTAATATGATTGTTATAGGTTTATACATGGTTGCTGTAGAGAGACAAACCCAGAACAGGGCACGTGCTTTGGCTGAAGGTATGAGAGCTGCTGAGTCACAAAGTGGTGGTGATGAATAGTGCTTGAATCTACCAAGCGCCATCCGTTGATTTTTTGTTTCTTTTAGATGTTTGAAAACATCTTGTGCTGATGCAGTTTCTTGTTGTTAAATAATCTCAACAAGGTTTTGAATCTTGATACTTGGAAGTTGCTGAAACATAGGGTTTATGTTATCAAAAAGCCTCTTGCTATGTTCATGTTATCACTTTTTTCATGCGTATTTTCAGTGAGGCAATTTTGTCACATCATATAAAACCATGAGGGGATTCTGTCGAATTATACGGCAGGATCAATATATTACATAGGAAGAAAGAAAAATATGGCAAAAGGGATACCAAGGCAAATGCTTTGGATTCGTCCAGTTATTAAGGCAAGCAAGCTAGATCGAATTTATGAAGTGATGCCTGGGATAATTAGTTTGAGCGAGACAGATCATGAGTTGCTTGATGTTAGAACTTTAGCAAAAGTCAAGCCTGAAGATGATAACCTGCAGACCATTTCTAGTGAACCAGAAGAGCCTTTACACAAGGTGAATTCTAATCATAAACTGTAATCTATGTTGTTGACTGAGGTAGAAGAATATGATCATAAGCTGCAGACCGTGGCTTGTGAACTAGAAGATCCTGACTACACAGTTAAGCCTATGGGTTATGGTCTAGGTAGGGTCCATAATCCCAGTGTTCAGCTTTCACTAGGACAAGACATGCTCATTTCAGACAAAGGAATCATGACCGACGCTCTTGCACCACTACAGTGTCCATGGAAACACTAAAGTCTTAACAAAATTAACGCAAGTAGTATGACTACTGGTAGTGTATTTTCATTTTCATGTCTACTAATTTTTTTGGTTGTTTATGTAGTATACCCGGTTAAGTCTACATCAGTAAAGAAACTTCCGCTTGAACTCGTTAATTTGAAAGAAGAAAACAAATCTATTACTTTGATAAGAGGAAGAGAATAAAACAGAGTCAAGAACCGTTAATATGATAATTCAGTGAATTTGGAAGTTTAAAACAAAAACTTGATAGATCATCATTCATCATCCTTCCACATGTCTGCAAACTCATCAGGCTCCAATGGGTTTGAAAGCTCATGCATCTTTTTCCTCGTCTTTGCTTTGATCTTCTTAGCAAACTTCCCAGCTTTATTTCTTTTCTCCAATGCTCGAATCTTGAGAAACAAAATTGAAAAGAAATTATAAGTTTTAACAAAAAAAAAATAAACATGTGTGTTCTCATCAAGCGGAACAGAGAAATCAGTACCTGGTTTGGAGATACGTAGAATGGGTTCTCGTAAAGGGTTGGACCTCCAAAACTCCCTCCAAATATCTTAATCGGATTTAAACAAAACCTTGGACCAACCTGTCATCATATTATTACTTCCATCAACACTAACTAATCACCATTACACAAATTATTGTTACTAATAGTCATAAAGCCAGACCTCTACAAGGGTCATTTTATCCAAACCACCTCTTGCAACCTTGTCTGCCTCATTATGAGGCACCGATATCTGCAACAGACATTGATTAAGTTAAACCAAACTGAACAAAAAGTAAAAAAACAGTTGATCTGATCTCTGAGATACTAAACATTCAACCAACCTGGTAATTACGGAACCATATATGGTCATCAACAATGGAGAAAGCAAACACATGGTCATGGTAAGGTTTAGACTTTCTATGTTCCTTGGGGATCCCAAAAACCTGCAAGAGACAGGAAAGAAAACTAATCAGCATGTTTCATAAACAAAAACTAACTAGAAAGAAACATAAGGGTGGATAATAACCTGTGTTAACATCTCTTTCAATAGCTTCCAGTGTACATCTTTATCAAAGTTAGATGAGAATGTCAAGAGTGGCCGTGACCCTTTCAAATGGTTCCCAGTGAGTTTCAACTCCTCCATTGTGTGAACTTCACCACACACAAGACATAAAAAAAAACACACATAAGCTAAAGAATGATGAGCTCCACAAGCTAAGACTAGGGACTAGAGAACAGTACCAGCATTAACCAAGAACTTAACAGAGGGCCCACTTGGAGACTTAACCATCCACAAGTAAAGATCTTTATGCTTCCTACACTGAACACACAACAAATAAACCTCAGTTTCTTGGAAGAAATCAAGAAAGACATTAACTTTACAGTTTACTAAGAGCATAGAGAAAAAAAAAACAATTTGAACCAGACAAAGATGGCACCTTTAACACAAAAAAAAAACAAGCAAGAAGAAGAACCCTTTTAACCCCAGAAGCTCATTAAGAGCAGAGGGACAGAGGAAACCAATTTAAACAATAAAAAGATTGAAACTTTACCTCAAAGAACAAGCAGGACGAAGAACCCTTAAGCTCAACAAGCTCATTAAGAGTGGCGCCTTTACTGCTCTTAGCTTCCACCTTACTATCTTTCTTACAGTGAGGTAGAAGTGACACCATGTTCAACATCAGATGTCGATACCTGAAACTGATCCTACGGGAGCAAGTAACGAGAACCTTCTCTTTGTTCCTGAACTCAGGAGCTGGCTTAGGTTCCTCTGCATCTTGGGCTTTATCTTTCCAACCGAGTAGAGTTCTTTTGGGTCTCTCCGGAGCAGAGTCGTCTTTCTTCAGTGCTGCCGCCGCTTCAGTCTCAGTGTGCTTTCTCTTCTTCCCCATTGTTTTTTTATTTTCCTGCGAAGAGACGATGGAAGAAATCGAACTATCTTTTTAGGGTTTTAGTACCGAAGAGACGACCTGCTTAGAGCAAACGATGGCGTTTTTTGTCAAATCATGGGCTGAACTTTTATTGGGCTAAGTACAGATAGTAGAAGAGATGCAAAAAAAATTTCGGTTGTGCATTTGTTGATTAACAAGACCATTAAATATTAATAAGAACCACGTTTACTGCATCATTTACTAATTTAGATTATAACGATAAATTATTATTTGTGTTTTGTTTTTTGAAACCAATAACATTTATATTTTAATTTAAACATTACATATATTTCTTTATAAATTATGTTCATTATTAAAAATAAATTCTAAAATCAAATAATATTTTTTCAATTATATAAATTAAGACGCTTATTTTATTAATATTTAATTATGTATTTTCTATTTTTTAGTTTTTAACTTATTATTTAAATATATTTTCAGATAACAACACAATATATATCGGAATTATCTTATTTAAGAACATATTATTTAGACTTTTAGTAATTCCTATAATAATTATTATTAATTTTAATTACTTGTCTAATAAAAATAATTTAATTTTTTTTATTTTGTATGTGATTTATATGTTTTATTCATTAAGGGTATAAACGATAATATTTATATTTTCATTTAAATATTCTTACATATATTTCTTTATAAATAATGTTACTATTAAAATAAATCTTAAATTAAATAATATTTTAGTGCCAATTATATAAAATTAAAAAGTATACTTGATTAATATTTAATTATGTATTTTTATTTTTTTTTAGTTTTTAACCTTTTTCTTAAAATATATTTTCACATAACAATACAATATATATCAGAATTATCTTATTTAAAAACATATTACGTAGATTTTGGATACTTTTTATGATAATTATTAATTCTAATTACTTATCTAATCAAAATATTTTAAATTCGTTTTTATTTTGTATGTAATTTATATATTTATTCATTAACAGTATAAACGATGTTAATCACTCTAACTTTTAACGTGGGAGCTCCGTTGCGAAAAATCACTTCGCAAATAATAGTATAGATTTATATGTTTTATTCATTAAGGGTATAAACGATAATATTTATATTTTCATTTAAATATTCTTACATATATTTCTTTATAAATAATGTGTACTATTAAAAATAAATCTTAAATTAAATAATATTTTAGTGCCAATTATATAAAATTAAAAATTATACATGATTAATATTTAATTATGTTTTTTATTGTTTTAGTTTTTAACCTTTTTCTTAGAATATATTTTCAAATAACAATACAATATATATCAGAATTATCTTATTTAAAAACATATTATGTAGATTTTGGATACTTTTTATGATAATTATTAATTTTAATTACTTATCTAATCAAAATATTTTAAATTCATTTTTATTTTGTATGTAATTTATATATTTATTCATTAAGAGTATAAACGATGTTAATCACTCTAACTTTTAACATGGGAGCTTCGTTGCGAAAAATCACTTCGCAAATAATAGTATAGATAGATTCTATTAACTTGAATGTCCCTTATATATTAAAAAATAATCATTACAATATTTGTATAGTCACTTGTTATCATCACAATCATTTTTAGAATATATAAAAAAGTTTGTTGGTTCATCTAAATATATAATAAACTTTTTAGTAAACCAATCATAAATAATTATTAATATTATTCATTGTTTCTTTAAATTAAAATAATGAAATTGCCAAATTAGACTAAAATATATGTGACAATTAATAATTTTAAATAAGAAATATTTGATAAAAGTAGTCTGTTTTCTATCATTTTTTAACAAAACACAAGAATTAAGAAACTTAACTTTTTAGAAGATAACACCATTGATAGTATAAATTTAAAATAAATGAACCAATCATAAATAATTAACTAAAATACTATTGGTGAATCGGTTTTCTATAAAGTTAAAGTACTTTAAAATATCAAAACATCTTATATTTTGAAACATCAATTTTCTCTAAAACATCTTATATTATGGAACGGAGGGAGTATGTGACAATCAATAATTTTAATAAAAAATATTTGATAAAAGTAGTCTATTTTCTATCATTTAAAAAAATAACTTATTTAGAGTAAATTAAATAACTACATTAAATATATAATAAAATTTTAGTTTTTTCCATATATGATCTATATAAAATTTTGAAAAACGACTAAAATTGTTAAAAATCTCATATTGATTTTTTTTTGTGATCAACAGTTTAAAGTTTTTATTTATAAAAATAAAAAAATGATTAAAAACTATATAAGTATGAAGTCTCATTTAAGATATATATGTATATATATTAAAATAAACTGAGTAACATATATTTTCTTTGTTTTTTTTTGTAAAAAATATGGACAAATATAGACAACTTAATATTTAGTTTTAAAACTTTGTGTTGAATGTTTTTAAAATTATAAATTACAAAAACTATTAAACATTTCACAAAAGATTGTTAGCAGTGATTCAATTTTTTTGTTATAAAAGAAATACAAATGATCAAAACCCAAGAATATAAGATAATATTTAATATATAGCAATATTAAAAACGAACTGTATATAACCACATGTTAGTGGTCCCGTGGTCCAGTGGTCTAGTGGTCAAAACTCAACGTGAGAAGTTATGGGTTTGAGTGCCGCTCAGAGGCAATTATTTTAAGGGATCTTCGGACTCAGAACGGAGAAGCCTGCTAACATTTGTCTACTGGTGGAATTTACATGGGATGATCGCCAGCCCTTTTGGATGCTTCGGCGGGCTCCCCGACTAAGCTTCGGTGGACGCTCATTGGCGCTAGTCGGATCTTCTCGAGAGTCCGGATACGAAGAACATAAAAAAAAAAAAACTATATATACCTAGTAGTTATTGAATTTTTAATTGTTTAATATATATTTATTATTTTATATTATGTAAAATTTAGATTTAACATCATCATAGAAACGTTTCCCACTTCCATGACCACCGTCAGATCTAAGAAAGCCAGGTCCTTCCCCTTGTTCAAAACTCAAACCTAGAGGCAACATCTGGTTATAAACCCAATTCCTCCTAACCGAGCCATGTGACCTCCTTCCTCGCCTGAACCCAACTGCAGCATCATCGGCGGTGCTCCTCCGTCTAAGCCACTGTCGTATGAAAAGGCAGAGAAGTTATGGACTGAATCAAAGCCACGAAAGATGTTTTTGATACCATTGCTTGTCACTGCCAAGAACTAGAAGTAGAAGGAGAAGAAGATGCTTCTTCGGCTCCATCGTCCGGAAAAGCTCTAGTGACGCAGCTGATTGTCCGGTGAAGAGAACATGTTTTGCTTCTTGTCGTTTGACATAACGAATCTATAAAACTCTAATACTAAGTCGATTCAAGAGGAACACACACAATCATCAAAATTGGGATTCACAAAATTGGGAAAGTGATTTTGGAAAACTACCTCGGAATAGAAGAGATGTTTGCGTTTGATTTTTTCTGTAAAACTCACACAAATTTCTTTTGTCTGGACAAAATGTTTGCATTTGATTTCTTTCACGAGAGAAGCAAATAACAAAGGTCTCGGGTTAACTTCTATATATAAAATATTTAGCGACTATTTAGCTACTATTTTGCGACTATTTTGCTACCGATTTAGCGACTAATATGATCAGTCGTAAAAAACAAGTATAACTAATTCGTTGGTGATTTCCACGTGTTTTGTAACGGTAATATACGATCAATTTATAACTATTTAGTGAATATTATTTTTAGTCGCAAATTTGCGACTGATTCCCGACGAAAATATACCGACTTTATTTTAGTCGCAAAATAGTCGTTAATTTGCTACCGATTTGCGACGACTTCTATCAGTCGTGAATTAGCGATTAAATTACCACTATATTTTTTTGGTCTCAGATCTGTCGCAAATCCGTCGGTATTTAGTATGTATATTTAGTGACTGAAGCGGTGGTCGCAAAATTTGGTAGAAAAATCCATGTTTTCTTGTAGTGAAACGACATTTGTATTTTATTTATTTGGGTTCACGAAAGCTCAATTTTGTATTTTATTGGTTTATCTTTTTTTGAATTATACAGAGGTATCCTGATCTCACATAAGGGGTACACACTAGTCACGTGTTGGTCATCTATCCCTCGTGATGCCGAAATATTAATTATTCAATGGTCATGACTCGAACCTGGTGGCTTTCACCTAAATTATTGGGTTTTTTAACCTAAAGTTCATGACCACCAGACTACAAATCCTAGTTTTTATTGGTTTATCTATTTAGACAGATTGGTTTAGTTAGCAAAAATGTTAGAAGTGAGTCTAAACCTAGTTGGGGTATGAATGACAAAAGACATAGGAAAAGTTTGTGTATAGCAAGAATTGCCTCTAGATGTAAATTGAATGTGAGAATGTGTTCCATAATGTAAATTTCTCACCATCACAATCTTCGTCAGCAGTACATTGCTTACACCAATCGCTGAAGCTCATCATATGGGTGTTCATCCGATCCCATGCTCAGTTTTTTTTCGTTTAATTTAATTTCGTTTAACTGTTCTATTGTACATTTTATTTTTTTGGTGAGAAACAAAATTTACATTCCAAAATAGAAAATTTTGGTATGTACTGTCTATGTATATCGATTCCTATCTCTTAAACGCTATTGGTAGATCTACTGTCTATGTATATCGATTCCTATCTCTTAAACGCTATTGGTAGGCCGAGAAACAAAAAGGACACGCTATTGGTAGAAGTGAAGTTGGGTCAAATGGACAGAAAACCTAAATATTTTCCAACGTGGGACATAGCAAGTCTCCAACAAGAACAAGAAAAGTCTTTTAATCGTGCTTTGAGGGGAACTGTGAGGACCAAAGTAGTTTTGACTTGGTCAAGCATCATCAGTAGTGTAATGTTGTGATTAATGAAGATTAACTAACAGACGGCAAGGTGAGTAACCATCGATTTCAACCACCATTGAATTTTTTGTTGTTGTATATAATAACTTTTCTTGTTTAGTTTAGCTGAAACGACAAAAGAATGTCTCGATAAACCTTATGAATCAGGAACTGTGTTACTTCGTATCGGGTTCGATGCAGATTAAGAGTATATTAAATGTAAAAATGATGGATCTGATATTTGGAAGATATAAATGCTTATTAGTCATTTTAGTAAGAAAAATTATATAATTTAGAAGTTTAATTCTATGTATATGACTTCTAAATTCAAGACTAATGTTTATTGGATTGTCTCCAGCCTCCAGGCAATATATAAGCTACACTAAGTAAAGTTCACTTGCATGTATTATAGTATATGGTTTTCTCAATGGCTAGACTTTTTCAAAATTAAAACCGCAAAAACGGGACATGTGTCGGTAGATTCAACTTGGGTTTACAAACTAGCGAATCGAAAGTCCAGCCAAACCTTAGAGCATCTATAACGGGGTTTCGCTAAGGGGTTTTACAAAAATAACTGCAATTAATTAAATGAAAACGAAATTAAAATCTGTGTGATTCTCAAATCGGTGGTTTCCGGATCGATTCTGCAGCGTAAAAAGAACACACGTGTCACAATGTGGCCAACACAATTAAATTTTGTTTTTCATTTTCCCTTTTCAATTTTTTGTGCTTCGACATTTCTTTGGTTTCTCCGAAAACGAATCGGTGATTCCACATATCAGAGTAAAACGATGGGTTGTTCTTCGTGTTCTCTTCGACTCGATCGATTGAAGATCGAAATTGATGGTTTGTACGTCGTCTCCTCTTCGTCTTCGCTTCTTCGATCGATGGAAGATGAGAGTTGATGAGAGTTGATGGTTTGTTCT
>JABAYD010033628.1:0-11290 GCA_014822095.1 Diplotaxis tenuifolia
ATTTTTTTTCTCTTTAAGCTTCTTGGATGCTTTGGTTAGGAGATTATAAACAAGGTTAGATTTTATAGGGGGAGAGACATTAGTAACAACAAGTATATTTAATTTACTGCAAAAACATTTAGGTCGTTTAAAGTAACTTATTATGTACATTCATTATCTATTAAGTTGTTCAAAAGTAACTCGTGTTATGTAACTTTGTCAACGGATACGTTTTGGGTTGAACATGTTTTTAAGATATTTTTTCACTTATAACCAATTTGTCACCTGACGCCCAAACCAATTTTGGAACATTGATTATTCCATTCTCAATTAAGTTGATCTAAAGTAACTAATACTAGGTGAGATCAATAAAATTAAGTTCTTGAAGCAAAAGAAACATGTTCTTAATCTAAATGCATAACCCATGCAGATTTAGTATCCTCCATGCGGCTAGGGACGCATGTGGTTTTGTAATCACGCTAGATACTAATGTTGATTTCTTTCAAGCTATGAATGCTTGTACCACAAGAAGCCAGTCGCTTATGCCGACATTCCCACCACGAGATGATACTCCATTAATGTCTTTGTCCATGGCGCATCAGGAAGCTCTAAATGTGCCTTATATTCCATCTGATGCGAAAGGAAGGCCAAGGAGAAAAACCAATCTCTCCGCACAGGTTTGTTTCTCTAATATCTTAATCTACAGTCAAATAAAGGATAATGTATTACTTGCGCGACAAGGATCCGTTTAGATTTTAGGTTTAAAACATGTTATTTGCGCTTTAACTGTACGTATAGAATCATTATTGGCACAACCATCAAATCACATGCATGGCAGCACCATCAAATCTCTATTGAGGTATTGGATGCTTCTTCCATGCGATTATCGAGACTCGACGATTACAAAACCACATGCTTCCCTCGCCGCACAATAATCTCCAATAAATTTCTTCACATCCTCCACCTTTAAATCCATCAAATTATATGTTTGGTATTGAAGTTCGTTAGAACCATCAAATCGCCAATCTCGATAATCGCATGGCAGAAGTATGCAATACCTCCATAGAGATCTGATGGTTCTGCCACGCATGTGATTTGATGGTTCTGCCAATAATGATTCTATACGTACAATTAAAGTGCAAACAACATGTTTTAAACCAAAAATCTAAACGGATCCTTTATTGACTATAGATTAAGATATTAGAGAAACAAACCTGTGTAGAGAGATTGGTTTTTCTCCTTGGCCTTCCTTTCGCAGCAGAGGGAACATAAGACACACTTAGAGCTTCCTCAGGCGCCATGGACAAAGACATTAATGGAGTATCATCTCGTGGTGGCAATGTTGGCATAAGTGATTGGCTTCTTGTGGTACAAGCATTCATAGCTTGAAAGAAATCACTATTACAAAACCACATGCTTCTATCGCCGCACGGAGGATAGTGAGTCTGCATGGGTTTTGCATTTTGGTTAAGAACATGTTTCTTGTGCTTCAAGAACTTAATTTTATTGATCTTAGTGATGTTCTATTGTGTGATTTATTTCTATGTGCCGAGGACAAGAACATAGGAAGCGGACTAAGAACTTAACAGTGAAAGACATGGGAGTGCTTTTCGATCTTCCCCTCAAAAAAGCGGCTCGAAGGTTGATCCTTTCTTCAACAGCCGTAAAAAAAAAGATATGTCGGCGAGGATATGTGTATCGACGGCCTCAACGGAAAGTAATATTCATGAACTAGTCTGCTATGTAAATTATATTATCTACGTTTCTGTAGTTAACCCACTTATTTATCTGGTAAATTGATTTGTAGTTAACCAGTCTGCGGGATAAAGTGACGGTACATATGAGTGTAGCAGGCCAAACGAGAGATGCAGAAGTAAAGGCGTGCGGAAGAGAAGATCAAAAAATTTGAAAACAGTTAAACGAGATCTATAGTAAAGCACACTAAAACGCTTTAGTAAGTTTTAGATAATCATAGACCAAGTATTGCTACTATTTTGGAACTACAGTTGCTTGTCTGGACATGAGAGACACTATTTGGTTGTCTTCGCTCTTCTTTTGAAAACTATACGTTATGAAACGGTTTATGGCTTTCTTTTTTTTTTTTGCTAAATTACGGTTTATGACTCTTCATCTCTCCATTTCCATGATAAACACTTTTGGTTGCATTCTCTATTTCCTCTTTTGGAAACTATGATATTAAACGAAAATCAATCATCTCAAAATGTTATCTAAATGACTTTGAATGTGAAGTAAGAAATTATTTCTAGAAATTACTAACTAGTCTATGGTTTTTGCTTGACGACTATTTGAGTGAACAATAAAAAAACTTATCAGAAACCATGGAGTGGCTATCGTCTCAGGTATCATCATATTCCTCTTCGTGTGCTTCTTATACTTCAAGAAAATCACCACTAGCCTTTTTAATTGAATTTTTTTTTTTGCTTAAAAATTGCTCAATTATTTTTTAATTTTGATATTTTCCAACATCAATTTTGACATAGATGATTAGATGATACATAAATACTACTAACATATTTCAGTCCTTTTTGTGTATTTTTTTTATATTCATTAGACCGTAAAGCAAAACCTTAATCAACTTGGTAAGAAACTCATTTTTATTAGGTATGAAATATGATATTACTAGACTTTTGAAACACGACTATCATTTTCTAAGCTACAACAAATGGTTTTCACTTGTGTTTGGGTAAACTTGGAACAACGTGAGCACAATTGTCCTTAACAAGAGGTGGGAAGAGCGGATTTAACGGGAACATATGAGGCCAACAGTTAGCATCTATGGTAGAAAATGCCTTGCAACACGCGACTCCAACGTTTCCAAACTTGCCAGAGAAAACAGACTCAAAGAGTTGGCGTAGACATCCATTGACGTTAAAGAGAGACGACCAACATTTCTCTATGTCCATAGGAAACGGAAGTGGAGGTTGTGGTTGATCATGAGCTGCTCCTGGAGTGACCAAAACCGCAACACATAGAACTGCAGCTAAAAAGACTAATGCTCTTGATGTTTGTTCCATCTCTCGGATTAAATTAGTTTTTATCTTTCTTTTTTTATTTTTTCTCTTTAAGCTTCTTGGATGGTTTGGTTAGGACATGATAACAAGGTTATAATTTATAGGGTGAGAGACATTAGTAACAACAAGTATACTTAATTTATTTCAAAAACATTTAGGTTGTTCAAAGTAACTTACTATATACATTCATTCTCTATTAAGTTGTTCAGAAGTAACTCATGCCATGTAACTAAGGATGTTAAAACGGGCTACCCGGGCCCGTTTAGACCCGGCCCGTTTCAAACCCTGCCCATTATAGACCCTGTAACGTGAAGCCCGTTTATCAATGCGCCTGTTTACTCCCGTTTAATTTAAGCCCATATAGTTTGGTATCGCTCGTTTAGGCCCATTAGGTCCGTTTATGGTTACAAACATGGTAAATGCAGTTTTAATTATTTTAATAAAAACCATGTTTTAATTGCAGTTTTAATTATTTTAATGCACCTAATTTGTAATTTGTGTATCTAACACATATTTAATATCTGAAAGTACATAAAATCTGAAATTCAGAAAGTGATATACAACAAACCATAGAAAATCTGAAATTACATAAAGTTTACTTCATAAAAAAAAATAGAAACCAATGTCATCCTCCTTTTCTAATCTTAAACCAATGCCATCGTCCTCTTTTAATCTTAAACCAATGAGATCATTTTTCCATCTCCTTGTTATCTGAAAATATGCAAAACCAAAACACAAAAAGATTAATATATCATGCAAGTTATCTGAAAACAGCACATGATAAAAGTGAAAATAACGTATTTTACATCTCATTAGTACACAACAAAACACAACCAAATTGACTGTCCATGCTGAACCAATAAGAGATATAAACGACCTGAAGCTAATGCACCGTCCAACAAAACCCAACAACATACGACCATATGATTTTTTTCTAACACAATTTTAACCAATGAGATTGATATCAAGCACAGATGCTAACATTCAAACACACAAGAAACTTAAGAAACAAAAGTATATTTTCTCAACAATTGACCATAAGCTAGAGAACTCATTACAGAACCAAGTAGAGTCAAGGTTACCTCTTCACTGTCCCACTCATGCTCATTTTCATTGCATATTTGAATCTCTTGACCTTGAACTTTCTACTCCTGAGCTGCTTACTGTTTTTCGGACATCTTTAGTGGCAATCTCATCAGTATCTTGGATGGTACCTATCATTTAAAATGTAAGTTAATCCAAGAATCATTTAACTATAAATCTGTTTGTGTAAATATTTAAAAGTACCTTCAAATTCTGCAAATCCTCTAAGCCAATTACGAGCATAAAGCAAGGCTTGAACATTTTTTGGAAGAAGCTGGTTTCGGTATGGAGTTAAAAATATACCTCCAATGCTAAAGGCTGACTCAGAGGCAACTGTAGTGATATGTATGGTGAGCAAATCTTGCGCCGTATCAGCCAAATCACTTAGTCGATGATGATTGTCCTTTCAATAACCCAAAACATCAAAGTCAGGAAAAGCTTTTCTGTTTACTCTTGGCACCTCTAAATAGATTTTCAAATGTGTCTTAGGGTTACACACACCAGCTGCTATGCTTCTTTCTAACTCAAAAATATCCTATACAATGAAGATTCATATCAGTTTATCAATAACAATTCATTTAAAATTTTATAATTTTATGATATACTTACATTGTCAAAATCATCTTCAAGGGGAGATTCATTGACTATCTCAAATGGAGTTTGTGTAGATGAGAAACCTGAGGAGATTGGCAACTTTCTGGCCTGATAGTCTTTGTAGAGCGACTCCAAGTTATCCTTAAGAACTTAAATCTTTGCCGCAGAAGTAGTGGGATCTAAAGCTTCATAAGCTTTCTCAAGAAAAGAAATTTTCAGTCTTGGATCCATGACAGCTCCCATTGCTAAAATCATATTGTAATCCTCCCAATACTTATCAAACTTATCTTTCATTCGATGAACCATCTCTCTTATCCTATCATCCTCACATCTAGCAAACTTCTTCAACAACCTTTCTATCTTCCACACTTCAGTGAAATACAAGTTTGATGTAGGGTGCTTTGAACCTGAGACGAATGTAGTAATCTTACTCAAAGGCATCAACAACTCGCATATCTTTACTCCTCGGTTCCAAGCAGCCTCTGAAGGCAGACACTTATAATGTGTGTCAAAACACGCCATGCTTTCAAAAGCTTCTCTAAACATGATGTAACTTTGTCAATGATAACATTTATGAAACAAGATAGGTTTTAGCTCTACAGAGCTTTATTGAAAGCTAATAGCTCATAGAGCTTTATTGAAAGACTAAGAAACTAAAGAGAAGAAGATTAGAGAATTGTCACCAAGATAAAAGAGTTTAAGATTAATTCATAAAATGGGAAAGGAGGCTGCTCAAACTGCATCCAAAGTTACTTACATCAACACATCTAACGACATATACATATATATATATATATATATGTGTGTGTGTGTGGGATAACTTCTTTAAGTGTACAATCTATATATGAATATACAATATTTTTCTTGATGAGCCATTTCATTTTTTTAAATGCGTATCTCATAGTGTATCCATTAAAGTGTATATATATATATAAAACTAAGAAACCCTAGTTACATGGTTACCAAACACTTCATATTGAATCATAATATGGGCCTTGGTGTGGACTTTAATACTCAACGACTATGTTTTGGGCTTAACATGTTTTAAAGATAGTGTTTCACTTATAACTGATTTGCCACCTGATGCCTAAACCAAATTTTGGAACATTGGTTATTCCATTCTCTACTAAGTTGATCAAAAGTAACTCATGTCAGGTCAGGGCATTCAGTTTTTGTTTTAATCCCCGTTCAATTTCATTTTTGGGTTTTTCAATTATTAAGATAAAGGAACTGTCAAGTTATTTATGAATTTTTTTCCATTATTTTGGTCCTCGCTTCATTTCAGATAGCAATGTTAGAAATCAGCTAACATTCTGTTCCAATTCATTTTTTCATATAATTAGGGTTATAAATCAGATTTCAGATTTTTTGGATAAACTATCTAGTAATTTCGGATAAATTAAATATTTATACTCCAAACTATTTAGATAATTTTTAAAATTTTAATCTTTCGATAAAAATATTTTGGTATTTCAGTTTTTAGCTCAAGTTTTTTTTTTAATTATCATTTTAAAAATACTTTGTTTTTAAATAGAATTTTAAATATCTGGGTATCCATTCGGTTCTTGGTTACAACAATACAAGCACCACTCAGTTATTTTTAAATGTTGGGTTGGATTTGGGTTCAGTTATCGGTTTTTACGCCCAAGCCTAACTCATATAACACAAACACCTTCCACTATTCTTGTCAACAGCTATGTTTTGGCTTGGAACGTGTTTTGATATTTTCCAACATCAGCTTTGATAAAGAATAATAGATGATTCATCAAGACTACTAATATATCTCACAGTCCTTTTGTTTGTGTGTAGTTTTTTATATATTCATCAAAGGATAAAGGAAAATGTCAATCAATTCGGTAAGAAACTTATTTTATTAGATAAGAAATATGACATTAATAGACTTTTGAAACATGACTATGATTTTCTAAGCTACATAACAAATGGTTTTCACTTGTGTTTGGGTAAATTTAAAATAATGTGAGCACAACTGTCCTTAATAAGAGGTGGGAAGAACGGGTTCAATGGGAACATATGAGGCCAACATTTAGCATCAATGGTAGAAAACGCCTTGCAACATGCGACTCCAACGTTTCCAAACTTGCCAGAGAAAACAGACTCAAAGAGCTGGAGTACACATCCATTGACGTCAAAGAGAGACGACCAACATTTCTCTACGTCCATAGGAAAAGGAAGTGAAGGTTTTGGTTGTTCGTGAGCTGCTCCTGGAGTGACCAGTACCAGAACAGATAAAACTGCAGCTAAGAAGACTAATGCTCTTGTTGTTTGTTACATCTCTCTGACTAAATTAGTTTGACTCTTTCTTCTTTATTTTTTCTCTTTAAGCTTCTTGGATGGTTTGGTGAGAACATGATAACAGAGGTTAGAATTTATAGAGTGAGAGACATTATAATAACAAGGATACTTAATTATTCAAAAACATTTGGGTTGTTCAAAGTAACTCATGCCATGTAACTTTGTCAATGGCTACGTTTTGGATTGAACATGTTTCAAAGATATTGTTTCACTTATAACCGATTTGCCACCTGATGCCTAATCTAATTTTGGAACATTGGTTATTTCATTCTCTATTAAGTTGATCAAAAGTAACTCATGCTAGGTCATGGCATTCAGTTTTTGTTTCAATACTGGTTTAGTTTTTTTTTTTTGGGTTTTTCAATTCTAAAGATAAAGGAACCGCCCGATCATTTAAGAAATTTACTCCATTATTTGGGTTCTAGGTTCAGTTCAGATATCAATGTTAGAAATCAGCTAACATCATGTTCCAGTTCATTTTTTTAGATAAGTCGGGTGAGAAATCATATTTCAGTTTTTTTGGATAAATTATCGAGTAATTCGGATAAATTAAATAGTTCTAGTCAAAAATATTTATATAATAAGATATTTTACTATTTCGACAAAAATATTTGGGTATTTCAGTTTTTAGCTCAGTTTTGGTTTTTATGTAGCATTTTAAAAATATTTGGATTTTAATAAAATATTAAATATTCAGATATCCATTCGGTTCCCGGTTCCAACAATATAAGAAACACTCAATTATCTGTAATCGTCGGTTTAGTTTTGGGTTCAGTTCTCGGTTTTGACTCCCAAGCCTAACTCATGTAACACAAACACCTTTTTCTATTCTTGTCAACGGCTATGTTTTGGATTGGAACGTGTTTTGAAATTTTCCAACATCAGCTTTGATAAAGAATATTAGATAATTCCTCAAGACTACTAATATATCTCACATCCCTTTTGTATGTGTGTAGTTTTTTATATAAACCATAAAGGAAATTGTCAATCAACTCGGTAAGAAACTCATTTTTATTAGGTATGAAATATGACATTAATAGACTTTTGAAACACAGCTATGATTTTCTAAGCTACAACAAATGGTTTTCACTTGTGTTTGGGTAAACTTGGGACGATGTGAGCACAATTTTCCTTAATAAGAGGTGGGAAGAACGGGTTCAACGGGAACATATGAGGCCAACAGTTAGAATCAATGGTCGAAAACGCCTTGCAACACGCGACTCCGACGTTTCCAAACTTGCCAGAGAAGACAGGCTCAAATAGTTGGAGTAGACATCCATTGACTTTAAAGAGAGACGACCAACATTTCTCTACGTCCATAGGAAAATGAATTGGAGGTTTTGGTTGATCGTGAGCTGCCCCTGGAATGACCAAAACTGCAACACATAAAACTGCAGCTAACAAGACTAATGCTTTTGATGTTTGTTCCATCTCTTAAATGAGTTGTATCTTTCTTCTTTTTCTCTTTAAGATTATTGGTTGGTTTGGATATGACATGATAAAAAGGTTAGAGTTTATAGAGTGAGAGACATTAGTAACAATAAGTGTACTTAATTGTATTCAAAGACAATTAAGTTGTTCAAAAGTAACTCTTAAATTCTTAATGGGTAAATCCCTTCTCTATTAAGTTGTTCAGAAGTGACTCATTTTAATGTTCCCAAATAAAGTAACTCATGTTATGTAACATTGTCAATGGCTACGTTTTGGGTTTTATCATATTTTTTACAAAAATGTTTTAATTATAAGTTTTACTAGGGGTTAGCCCGTCCTACGGGTGGGTGAATTTACACTAAAACGATTTTATAACACATTTAAAATTTTACTTTATATTGAAAATGATAAATATAATTTTTTTTTATTCTAAGATTATATTATAAATTTATTGGTTTGAATTGAAATGACTACTAATATTTTTTGTTAAAGAACACAAATTTAGTAAATTAAAAGGTTAAAGAAGATTTAATGATTTATATTTTATTTGATTTATATTTTAATTTGATATAGTTGAAGAAAATTTAAATTTAGAATAACTAATATTTGTTATTTCTAAAAGTATCAGATTTTAATAAGATTGCAATAAGAAAATTTGATTTTGCAGGGTGGTGAAAAAAATAAATTTTATATAATCGAACAAAATTAAAATTTCAATATATAGTTAAATATTGTATAACATTTGTATGAAGCAAAATAAATTGGTTAAAATTAAGCCCTATCACCCTCAAAGCTAATTATAGTCAGCATCTTTTAAACCCTATGCCAAAAGGAAAGGTTAGAGCTAAAAAAATTAATGCAGGGTTAAGGCTAATCCTATTAGGTGTGTGGCATACCGAAAATGAATTTTATACAGTACATTATAATATTTATCCAAATCAATAGCATTCATCTATATTTTTTTCATTATACACTACTAAAATAAATTTTGTTAGTTTGACGAAGTAAACAAAGGATAATTTTTTAAAAAAATCCTAAAGTGGAAAGCAGAGAGAAGAACAGATCCAAGAAATGTTTGACACATTCAAAGCTCGTAAGACTAAACAACGCGTATGATGTTTTCGAAGAGAAAGTTAGACATCGCTCATGTTGCTGCAGTGAGAGCTTGAAGTGAGTGATGCTTCTCGTAACATCAAGAGGATTTCTTATACCAGATCAATAGGGAGCTAGAATGAAGAGAGGCTTGCTCCATGACATAAGCCAAAAAAAGAAGCAAGATACCCAAAATCCACAATTGCTTTGGATTTGCGTCAAGAAAGTCCTCTTCTGTTGCAAGAATACCCAAACCGGCTACTTGAAATCAAGTACGGTATCTCCCCAGATTTCAGAACCTTTGACTTTCTTAATGCCCATGAAGATTTTTCGCAAGCACATGTGCTCTCCTCACAAATTCATGGCAATTTGAAGCCTAAAAACAAATAGATAACAAACATTTAGAAAAAAAATGATGATGATCCAAGCTCTACTTCCATGCTTTAAATGACTAATCCACGCTTCACATCGAGATTGATTGTGGATATGGTTTTAGACTAATTAATATCCATACCTGTTAGAGGATACCAGGTATAGCAATCTAGAGATCGATGTATTTCTCAGGAACTTTGCCCATCTCAACAGCCATGATGGTGTTTAGACTCTGTAACTTTTCGTGAGATCCGGTCTTTTCATTGTATATCCCATGAGCATCAGTTTCCATTTCCTATTAAAACTTTGTCACTTAAGCATGCATCTAGCCGATGTACAGAAACAAATCCTTGGAGGAGGGATGACTATTAAACGGAAAATTTGCATATATATTAGTGAAGCAACAGAATAAAATCAGATCTTATCATCGAGGGACATGAAGAGCTCGACCTTTTCATAACATGTTGACTCTCATGAGCTCTCTTCCTTTCTTGACGTTTTGTGCTCCCCAGAAACGTCGGAGACGCGTCACCATCTGAGACAACTGCCTAACTTTAATTCAGAGATAATGATATGGTATGATATCCTCGTTGCACGCTGTGTTAAAAGACGGAATATGATTGAATCTCATGAAACAGTAAGATTTGATGCGGTCTTCATCCATATTTATAGTCTCAGGAATTAGGGATTTGAGATGGAAGCTGAAAAAGAGGTCAATAAAATTGACTTAATGGCAGAGTTGAACCAAGATAGTTAATGGAGAGACGTTATGATTGGATTCAATGAGAAACAAAAGCGTTACATTTGGGTTCTCCAATCGACCATGGAAGATCAGGCACGAAGGAGATGACGTCGTCGCTAGAAGAAGGAGAACTGAGAAGGTCAGAGTTGGCTAACCTTTTGTTTATTTTCCAGCCCAAAACAATAATTTCACGCACAGGGCTTTTCAACTAAAAAATAATTCGGTAGTGGTCTGGTGTGGTGACACGTGTCACGAAATCCCCCACCTTATTTTGCTGAGTTGGATGGCTTGAATGGACAGATATGTGAACTTCTACTCTATTAAAACAGAGTCTTTCTTTTATGTATTGATACAAGTTGTCATTTAAATTTGGACCTTTTCTAGAGCGTTACAAATAATATATGACATATAGTTGGTTGAACTTTATTACTTAAATTAAACCAACACAATTAATATGTATATTTAGATATTATTAAAATATGAATTATGGAAATTTACTTATTATATGAAACCAATAGACTTCATATTTTAAATGTACCTTAACAAATATGAAAATCTACTAATTCTATAAAAGTAATAGATTTTGGAAAGCGTAATATACCGTTTGTTTTATTTTTATTAAATAATTGACCGATTATTTTTAAAAAAAAAA
>JABAYD010033629.1:0-13919 GCA_014822095.1 Diplotaxis tenuifolia
GATCCAGCGAGAATTCAGCTGACCTATTCACCAAGTCATTGTCTACCTCGACGTTCAGGAAGCTCATCCACTAGATAGGAATGCGTAGACTGAAAGATCTTCAATGATGCATTCATCAGGGGGAGTTACATGTGTTGTACTCTTTTTCCTGTCCTCACTTCCCTTTTTACCACATTGGGTTTTCGGTTTTCCAGAAGAGGTTTTAATAAGGCAACATCCAAAACATGTAATGATCCCTAAACCAGACGTGCCAACCAAGGGGAAGTGTTAAGGATAATCTTTATGGTTGGCTAGTGTTTATCTATTCCTATTGTTGTTATCCTTATCAACATAGGATAGTGTTTATCTTATTCCATATGACGATCTATTAGATTGTATAAATAGAATTGACATAATAAGAATAAGAACATCATTCCGCAACAGATTGAAAATTAATATTTGCAATTATAATAACTTAAAATCAAAAGATTTAAAGTTAATGTGTAAATTAGGAAAATATATTTGGTTAAGTTAATATAAAATATATTAGAAAAAATATTTTTTTTTAAGATTTGATTAAAGAAATCTATTATTTAAATTAAGGAAAAACATTAAATGATTATCTATTATTTAAATTAGGAAAACACAAACATACTTAAAATAAAATCAATAAATATCTCAGTGGCATTATAATGAAAATAAGTGGTAAACTAAGGGGTATTTTTCTTTTAATAATATACTTCCTTCGTGTCGATTTAAATTATTGTTGTAGGGAAAAAAACGTTTTAAAATAAGTGTTGTTTTAGAGTTTCGAATCAAAATTTATTAAGAAGATTTTCCATTTTATTTTTCTATTAGTTGAAATATAGTTAGTTGTATAGGTAATTGTGTTTTTATTTTGAAAATATACAAACTCTTATGTTTTCTTTATCTGCGTATATAAACATGTAATGACAAATAAAATGAAATAGATGGAATATATGATTTTGTGTTGGTATTTTAAACTTTGAGAATGTTTAAAACATTAAAATCGGATGTGGGTTGCAGTGTTTTAAACTTTGGGAATCTTAAACCACGTTAGTATCTATTCTTTCACCAAACTTTGTCATTTACTTTTGAGAATGTTTAAAACATTTTCCAAAAACGTAACATTTGTCTACATTAATATTTAATAAATACTTAAAGATATTGCTGTTATGTTTATTTGTTTAAATTTAAATTAGAAAAATGCATTTATAAATCAGAAAAGACAACTATAATTAAAGAAACTAAATTTATTACTTCAGTAGTATTCTAATGCAAATAACTTCAAAATCTTAGGGGTACTTTTAAAGTGTACTTCTATTTTAATAATATAGATTACCTATGCAGAGTCGGCTCTAAGATTCAGGGGGTTTAAGGCAATTTTTAAACATTTTTTTTTAAAAAAAAAATTCTAAAATTTTGGAAACCTAAAAAAAATCTTTTTGAGACCTATATATTAGTATTTTCTTCGAAAAATTTAGGGATCTAGGCATATGTTTCATCCGGTTTGGCCCAACTCCTGCCGTGGACCTATGCCGGCCATTTCCTGCGATCTTTCGTCTTGCATTCTAGTGTGGGGTTTCCGTTCACATCATATACAACTTGTTATTACTATATTATGGCTTTGATTCATTCATACTGGATCATATGGGATTCATTATGGCTTCTATTTATACGGGGCGTCATTCATAATTTATGTATCTTTTGAAGCCGAAAGAAGTCATCATCATTTTATTTAAATATATATGTAGTGTTAATGATGCAATGCAAAATCTATGAGCAAGTGATGTTATTCATATTTTACTATGTCAAAGGCATATATAATTTAATAAAAGCTTAACAATATGATTATCAATAATGATTGTATCAGTGTATGTGTGTCTACGTTTGCGCTGGAGAATACGTTATCGTGGATGCTTGGGTGAATCTACACTCTACACAGACAAAATGTGAACTGAATCATCGAATATTCTACTCTTAACAAAAGAACAACGAATATTCTTGTAAAATTTTTCTTTTTTTGCATGATATCACGGTAGAAAATTCAAACCACAATTCTTTCGATAGAGTACAGAACACTTGTACTAGTTGAACCCAGCTTATTGAACATTAAGTAAAAAATTAGAAGACTGTTCGTTAAAAATAAAGGCTGTATGACGTATGAACTATGAACTATGAAATATCGATAATAGGGTGCAACTGGAATTAATGTTATTTTGTGGAATAGATTTGTTTGAAATGCATCATTTCATTCCATGAGATTCCAAAAAATATTTACCAGTCGCAGTAAATACCATTCCAAAACAATTCCATAATCCTTTGTAAAATCCATTATTTTTGTTCCATAATATAAACCTTCGTGAAAGTTTGAATGAATGGAATCAACTATTCCATTATTAATTTCAGTTTCTGTTCCATTTTACTCATTGTTTTGTTTTTTTTACTCCACAAATATTCATTCCTTTTTTTCATAGCATTCCTATTAAGAATAACCAGTTGCAGGCTTGCAGCCTAATAATTTAATGAAACAGTTTGCAAGATATGTAATTCAGTCTGAGATTTAAAATGAATCGATTATCGATGGCTCCTTACTCTTTCAAGGGATTTTTTTATGTCCGTCTGTTTAGTGTTTTCTTGTATGCATCTTTCTTGGATTTGATAATAGAATTCACAGATGAGGAAAAAGGCCCAAATATTATTTGTGCCCCAGCCCTTGTCCAGAAAGCTATTAAATGTTTCATTTCCTTTCTCGGAGAAGTAAATGCCACAATAGAAACAAAGAGGCCACCACACACACGCCAAGAACAAGTTACAGACTTACAGTACTGTCGGAATATTACAGCATCCAAAGATCCCAGATTTTCACGTGTTAATATATTATTAGTTAATGGTATGCACTTAATGTGATAGTGACGTGTGACTAAAAAAACTGGATTGTAGCCATCAAAGAAAAGATTAAGCAAACCCCACTTCAAAGTATCCAAGGTCTACACACAGGTGAAACAAACTCACAGGACAATTTGCAGTGTATGTATGATTTTGGATTTGATTTAAGAGAAAAAAAGAAGAGAAAAAAGGCGAAACCTTTATGCTTTTCTTTTTCACCTAAAAAGATGGAAAGTAAAGTAACAGGAGGAGAAGAAGAAGTTGGAGAGAGACAGAAAGGGGAGAGATTGGTGGAAAAGTTGAAGAATTATACTAAAAATAATAATAATGGAGATGGACCTTCAACACCAGTGCACGTTAGCTTCTCCAGCCCTAACATTTCCTCTTCTAAATTATTCTCACCATCAGACGTTGTTTCATCTCGAAAGCTCGCTGCTGCTTTCTGGGAGTTTCATCACTACTTCCAAGAAGAAGATCGCTCCTTCTTTTCCCCTGCTGCTAAGATGCACCGCGGAGAAAACGGTTTCCCCGGTACGAGTAACCGCCGACAGCGACACGGCAAAGCGGTGGTTAAGGAGAATGGTCTGGACCTCTCTCAGTTCCTCCGAGATCCCTCTCCTGATCACCAGGTCTCTCTCGCTACAATTGATTGGTTTGTACTTAGATTCATTAGCTCGAATATGTTTCGACGGTTATACTTTGGATTTTGAAACGTGGATAGTGATGAGTGTTGCTGATTTTTGAGTTGTGAGTTTCATCTAGCTTTACTCTGTTCTAAGTTTTGGGATCTTGTTAGGGTTTAAATGTAAATAACAATCAGAAAAACTAGTTTGTTAGCTTTATATTAGTTTAGTGAAGAAGTGAATTTTGACTGATATTAGTAAGCAATTACTTTGACTTGAATCTTTTAAACACAGCTCGCTTTGGTTTTGGTTCTGAAATAATACTTGGGTTGTCTCAGCCAGAGAGTGCAGGAAGTCTAAGGAGGCAGATCGGTCAAGTGCTGATGAAACATCATCAATCACTCGAAAGAAACAATCACGCTCTTCAGCCTGTTTCTCCTGCTAGTTACGGAAGCTCCCTCGAGGTTTACTATCTAATACTCCATCCGTTTCATTTTAAGAGTCGTTGTAACTTTAAAATCTATTTTTTTATTTTTTGAATTTGATAGTTCTTCCATTTTTATACTTATTCTTTTAGCTCATTAATTAACAAAATCAAATCAAACAATATATTGATTAGGGATGTAGTTCATAATTTAATGGTTGTAAAAACACCTTAGATTAGACGTATAATGAAACGGAGGGAGTAGCATTTTAAATTGTGTGTTTTTGTTTGGGATATGTATATTCACATTTTGGATTACAGGTTGCTCCATACAACAAGGCAGTAACTCCAAGCAGCTCACTAGACTTCCAAGAAAGACCATCTAGAGAGCCTCATTACAATCTCAAGACATCAACCGAACTTCTCAAGGTACTGAACCGCATCTGGAGCCTCGAGGAGCAGCACACAGCCAACATCTCCTTGATAAAAGCTCTGAAACACGAGCTGGCTCATTCGCGTGTTCGAATCAAAGAGCTTCTTAGGTATCAAGAAGCCGATAGGCACGAGCTAAACAGTGTGGTGAAGCAACTCACTGAAGAAAACCTCTCGAGGAAGAACAAAGAAGTTCAGTCGGTGAGGAAAGAGTTGGAAGATGAGCGGAAACTTCGAAAACGTTCCGAGAGTATGCAGAGGAAACTGGCGAGAGATCTCTCTGAAGTGAAGGTTTCGTTGTCTGAGTGCGTCAAGGAGATTGAGAGAGGGAATAAGTCAAAGAAGATGATGGAGATGCTCTGCGATGAGTTTGCTAAAGGGATCAAGAGCTACGAAGAGGAGATTCGCGGTTTAAATCAGAAGAATGCTGATAAGGACGGGGTAGAAAGAGATCAGATGGTTCTTCATATAGCAGAATCTTGGCTTGACGAAAGGATGCAAATGAGGTTAGAAGGTGGAGGAGATAGCTCGGTGTTGGATAAGCTCGAGACGTTTCTTCAGGCGAAGCGTCGGAGTTCACTTGAATCTGTCCCGTTTAATGCATTGAGCGCACCACCGCGTGATGTGGAGTGTGAGGAAGACTCTGGGGCAAGCGACTCGAATTGCTTCGAGCTCAAGAAACCTGTAAACGAAACTGAGAAGCTTAACCAAACGAATACAGAAGATGAAAAGCCGTCGAGTTTCCAAGTGAAATTTGAGGATCAAATGGCGTGGGCTATGTCTAGTAACGGGAAGAAGAAAACACAAACCATCAAAGAAGAAGAAGATGATGATGATGATGATGGAGAGCCTGAGAAGAAGAATGTTAACAAACAAGAGAATGAAACTGCAAACAAGAATGATGTGATGGGGGAAATGATTAGGACACACAGAAGATTATTGTCTGAAACTGGTGAAGCAAGTAGTAGTTACCCATCTTCTTGGAGACAAGCGAGTCCAGTTCGACAATGGACTTCTAGAACCGTAACATCTGAATTGTCTGCAAAACCTGATGCTATTGGGATAGTTCAAGGAGTAAAGGATAATACTTTGAAAACTAAAAAGAGTACAAAGTCACGTCTTCGGCTTTTCAAAGGCTGATTCATGTTTTATTATCTCTGTATATTTATCTTTTGTCTATCGATTTCATTCTACGAATTTTGGGACCTTGTAAGCATAATCAAACGATTTATATAATCTCTGTTTTGTTTTCATTGAACAAGTCTGATGTTTTCATTTGTGACTCTCTGATGCTATCCTTTTAAGTACCGGTTTGTGTTCAGTTACATTGGTTATTTATGTGCTACCTTGTCCTTACGTTTTAGTTTTATCATCCTCACTGGGAAACTCACGATCAGATACATTAATACAACAGAGACCAAACTTGTGGCACTAGGAGCAGAGTTAGATGAGAAATTCTTGGGTACACCCCTAAATTCACCTACCAATAAAATTTCGTTATTTTATATTTAGTGTCTTTTAAAAAAAACAAAATAATATCGAGTTATATTATATTTCTAAAATAAAAAAAAATAAAAAAATATAATAGTTACAAACAAAAAAAAAGTTCAAAAATATTTTTAAACGTTCAGCAAAACACTAAACCCTAAATCATAAACCCTAAATTATTAGGCAAATCCTAAATCCTTGGATTAATCATAAAACCTATGATTAAAATTTATGCAAGGGTTTAGAGTTTAGCCAAAAATTTAGGAAATTAAAATTTAGGGCTTAGTGTTTTGCTGACCGTATTAAAAATTATTTTTTAATTCAAATGTTTATGATTTTATCCAAAAATTTAAGATTTACGGAAGGGTTTTAAAGTTTAGGGTTTACTGAAGGGTTTTAAGATTTAGTGTTTTGATAATAGTATTAAAAATATTTTTTTTTAAAGTTTTTTTGTACCTACTATTATATTTTTTATATTTTTATCTTTTAATTTTAAAAACATAATATAACTTGATAATATTTTTTTTAAAATACTAAATATAAATAACGAAATTATATTGGTTAGTGAACCTAGAGGTTTATCTTATGAAGTAAACCCAAGAATTACTCGAGTTAGATGGCACAATCAAGCATAAGATATTAACATGAGGGTAAAAAGCTCAGTACGGTGAAGCCACCAAGGTTCGAATCATGAACAATGGAAAATTAATATTTTGGCATCGTAAGATACATACGACCGATACGTGGCAACACGTGACTAGTCTGGACCACTACTGCGGTGGTAAGATACCATGTATAATTCAAAAAAAAAAAAAATTATACCCACGGAAAGGTAACAACTTCAATTTCTAATGAAGATCTAATGAAGATTTTTGAGTTTAATTTGATACTAGCTTTCTCCAAATGGGATTTGAAGAGTTTTTATGTTTGTTTGAAACTAGGTCTTATGGCGGCTGATGGATACATGTTAGGCCTTTATAAGTCTGCATAATTGATACGAATATAGTACATTTAAACCTGCCAAGGAATAACTATGCATAAAATACATTTCATTTAAAAAAAAAACAAATCATTTTCACAAACCATCTTAAGTTATTGTTTACTTCTAATAAACCAAAGTCGCTTTTGGAGAAATTTTTGACACTAGACATTAGAAAAGGCCAAACTTTGTGGGCTAAACGACCAACTGTTTTTCGCGCATTTGGTTTATAGGAGTTAACTATCAAGTTGATTGTATAGGAGATTGTTCTGTAAAATTGGAGATCCAAAACTCATCTCATGAATCATGATCAATGAAGAGTTGTTCTTTTTCCTTTCTTGATCAATTAGCGCCCTCAAATGATGATATAAAAGAGTTCAGAGAGATTAATAGGTAAACATTACATTCTACTCTCAGCTTGTTATTTGTCGAGATATTTCATGTTTGAATTGCGCTTGAAATGAATATACAAATATCCTGAAAGTGATATAATCATACTTCCACACAATCGTTTGAAATTGACAAGGTCCATTGACTTAATGAACTTTTGATAGTGCTTTTGTAGTTGTTGAGCTGTTGACTATGTTATTAGTCAGCATTTTACTAACTGCCTCCACAGCTTTGGAGCATTTTTTTCATTTTATCTCCATTTTTAATTTATTTTATGAAGTGGGTTGAGATTGTTTAAAGATCTTGTCAAGATTTATGATAAGTTGGGGACCATTATGCTTGTAGTTGGTTACAAACAAAAAGAACAAAAAAATTGCGCACCGAATCCCAAATGTTGGACATTACCAATGCACACTTTGATCTAGTGCTTAATTACTTACAGATTTGTTTTTGAAAATTTTGAAACCCCATTATTAAACTTTGATATATCATCATGCAACAACCGAATCACTCATTTCAGATATGACAAAATACTACTAGTTGGCCAAATCGTGTACTTCGGAATAATTAAAATTAACAATTTAGAAAGCATTTATTTAAGCTGCACTCTAGTTGTGTAAACAAAAAAAACATACATAGTACAAAAGGTATACAAACGTTTGTTGGTATGTTTTCTTTGAACTTCTAACTAGAAAAAGGTGGAATGATAAAACTGAGTGAATTCAAAACTTTTTTGTGTCTCTAAAAACCAAGATATATCTAGTAGTTTTATGAAGAGTAATATTAAAGTAGTCAGTTATTTTGAAGAGTTATTTGCTTTCACATCTCCTACGGAGTTTAAAGATTCTTTTACACGAAATACAATCAACCATCTATGACCTCATCTATGACCACCCTAAGAAAGCTTAAACCTGGCTGGAGGATGGTCTTGTTTTTCCAGCATTCATGGCACATTATATTAGTGGATACTATCCATTTAGTAAACACACTCTTACGAAAATGGAAAATTAGAGGCGAGTTTAAATATAACAAACATATATTTAATACCTAAAATGGAGAGATTGACTATGCAATGTGCAGTGTTTTAAACCCGGACCAGACTGGTGGTCGACCGGGTTCAACTGTGAACAACAGACCAGTCTGGGCTGGATTAATAACAAAACTCAGCTAAAGTTTAACTGCCTAAAAATCTATATTAAACCGCTAAAAACCCGAAAACTGGTGAATTAATGAATCAGCCAAACTTGGGTTCGTATATAAATCAACATTTTTTTAATACAATTACTAAATTTTCTTATTGTAAAATAAAAATAGATAAGTTTGAAAAAAGTTGAAAACAACTCCATAACTCGTTCACAGGACTCACAACCATATATTTTCACGTTAATGAATAGTTTATGTCTACTTCTCACTTTGTTTAAATATTATTATATGATCACTTATGTTGAACATTTAATAATTAAAACATTAACATTTATGAAAATCCAAAGTTGTGTAAAAGAGAACAAACAAGAACTTAGTTTTTGCTTCTCATTAGTCGAGTAATAAGAACTTAATTTCCATGATCTGTTTTAAAAGTGAAGAAGATTTGGAGTAATAAATACCTTGAAAATGAAGTTCAAATGTGTTTTTATATTGATTTTAGATTTGAACTATTAAATTATCTTAAAATTTTATTACATTTTGTTATTTCAAAAATTTTAAAATATTTTGGTTACTGAAACATTTTATTTGATATGATCTTAATAAGAATATGTATATTATTTACAAAGTATCATTAAATGAAATTAGATGAATCCGATCCATGATCCAAAACTTTTCTGGTTCAGTTGCTGGTACGGTTTTAAAAACACTGGAAATGTGTATTCTGTAATACTCCTTCCTGTACACAAATGTAGGAAGTTTGAGATTTCTCACACATATTAATAAACAATATATACACTCTTTTGATTATTGTTTTTTATCAATAAAGTTCCACTATTTATAATTTTACATTTTAATTTATTTTTTAGTTTTTAAAAAATACATTAATTATATCCTAAACAAAATAAAATCTAGAACATGATACCTTTTCATATGGAGGATAAAATTATTTCAAAAATTTTATGTAAGAAACTTAAGAAATTTTTATTCAGAGCTGATAACAGAAATCCAATCAACATTTGTGATCGAAAGATTAACTTTAAATAACATAGTGATCGTAGAAAAAATGTTTCATAGACTGTGTACGAAGCAAAACATATCAAAACATTTGTTTATGACGATAAAACCAGAGATGACTAAAGGCTTATGACATGATTTATTGGATTTTCATCGAGAAATTGCTTCTTATTCTTAAGATGGGATTTGCACCATAATAGACTGCAAGGATGATGGAGTACGTATCACATATAAACAATACACAGTTATTTTAAATGGACAACTACATGAAAACATCATTCCACAAGAGAATTGAGGCAATGAGATAATTTATCTTCTTATCTTTTCATCATGTGTACAAAAACACTTATTGCAAATATACATAAAGTAGAAGAATATAAGAAGTTAACAGGTCTAAAGATAATCCAATTATTTCTCATCTTCTCTTTACGAATGACAATTTCTATTTTACAATGTATAAAAAGAGGAATGTCAGACCATTCTCCAAATGTTAGAAGACTATGAGGCGATATCTGATCAACTGATCAATTTTGCCAAATCTTCCTTATGATTTAGCTATAGAATCGATGGGGATATTCAGAGACGGAAATGCATGATATTGAGGTCAAAACCATTGTAATCTCTTATTTTGAAGTTGAGCCCCCCCCCCCCCCACCCCACATACTCATGTGTTCTTTTCTCTTTTTAATCGCACTTTATTAGTCTCTTATTTGGTGAGAAAATTTTGAACTTGAGCCCAAAAAAAAAGTATTTACAAAATTCACATTCTCAGGTGTTCTTTCCTCTTTTTAATCGCACTTTATTGTTGCTTATAAGAGAAATTTTGTGATGTCACATCGTCTCGCACATACACGCATATAATTAAATATGTACATATATTTTATAAACTTTGTATAATATAATGAGACCCGCATTCTTCTCGTCATCACCTCGTCTCTTTTCAGTGTGCCAATGAGACTAAAGTCAAATGCCATAATCCACCAACAAGATTCTTTGTCTCATCATGTTTTCGAAATGGTGTGTTATAATCTATAAATCATATATTTTCTTATAATTTAGGGGCATTTGACCAAAGAAAATAAATTACTACGAAATTAGTAGCAGTGGAAAACATTAGGGTGTGACTGTAAGCGACAAATAGCGTTAATACTATCGTTGGTTTACCAATCAGGTGGACAAAAATAATAATTATTATTTTATTCAGTTACTCTGAATACTGTTTAAGTGAAGGGAAATCAATTAATTTTTCTCTCCTTGTTTTTGAGGTGGAATGCAGTTACGCTCACTTTTTATTTTTATCTATTTAAAATGTCACTCTAGTTTACTCCACATGTTTTACTCTAAATTACTCTCATTTACTCTAGTGTCTACCAATCACACTCTAACACTTACATTGAAAGCGAGCCACTACAATCGTCTATATGCAAATACTTTTTTGTACATCGTTTTCTGAAAATGATATGGGATTCAAACACTAACTCGGTTCATTTGTAACTCAAAAGAGGCTAGGACGTGAATATCCCATGAATTATTTCATTTCACTATGAGATAACTTACATTCTAAAATAAATTAACAATTAATAAGTCGACCAAACAGACTGTTCCACAGTGTAAGTAGAATTGAAACTTCAAATCTAATTCTAAACACATGCGTTTTGTTTACTAAGACAAGTTCCACCACGTGTCAAAACAAGAAAATTCACACATGTTAATAAGAAACAACAACGGGTACACAGAAGTATGTAACTATATACAAATGACACATAACAATAACATAGACTGGAAACAGATTGTCACCTATATTTGGCATACAATTGTATGCTTTAAAATAGCATAATTTATAGTTCTTAATTAATATAAATGGTATCTCATTCTTACCTAAGAGTACTTCATATAAATATATTTACTAACTTTAACAAATTAAAACTTTTTTTGGTATTCGGTGGAGATGTGGCATCATTACAAGAATCTAAACACATATTTTAGCCATTCTCCATATATTATTATAACTCAGACTCAATGGTAATTTGATTATTTATTCAAATAGCCTTCATTTTTTAGGATGATTCTTTTTCACAAATAATTCAATGAAAAATAAGTATATGAGAACTGTAGATCATGCATATGATGATATTGACACTCGTCAAATGTCGATCTTGATGTACGATTATGCCCTCTTAAGAATATCCGTGATGGAGGGTAGTTTAGTCATTAAAACGTGTTTTTTTCCAACCATGAAGAAGACATATCTAGGAACTTGTTGCAGTGATAGAGATCAAGACCCGAGGTGATGTTGTCGTTGAATGCTTAATCTCTTTCTCTCCCTTTAATGAATATGATACTTTACAGCCCATCTTAGGGTTTTTTTTTTTGTAGCCAAAACCCTAAACTTTTAAACACTTGTAAAGAATTTGTTTTTGAGTATTTCATAGTTTCCTATTATTTGATTTACGGATAAAGTCTCTGCACTGGAAACTGAGTAATAGCTTGTGGTAGCTTATAATCTATTTACAAGTCGCCTTTGATTGAGCGAACGCCAAAAAACATGATAGTTTATATGGAATAGAAAGAAACAACGTTATATGGACGAATGAGCTAGTGAAACCTTATCTTGGATATTTGTTATTGCTTCTGGTAGTGAAACTTCATTTCTTTAGATCCAAACTCATTACAGAGAAAAAGATAACCTTCATAGATTAGTCTCGAATACGTTCGGGGAGGTCCACGACTGAATCCTGCAAAACAACCATAAACACTCGTATCAGTTGAGTTTCAGACTTATCAATA
Organism: Diplotaxis tenuifolia; assembly: GCA_014822095.1. Lineage (NCBI taxonomy): Eukaryota > Viridiplantae > Streptophyta > Magnoliopsida > Brassicales > Brassicaceae > Diplotaxis > Diplotaxis tenuifolia. Next base: position 12,173 of record JABAYD010033629.1, read on the forward strand.
TAATATCAATCTTGAACTTGATGTTTACAAACATAAATCCAGTGACTGTATATATTTGAGTGTTGAAATACAGGAAAAATAAAAAAAGGGAGCTCCCTTCAGTCCAAGCATAGAGAAGTGACGATTCAATTTGTCTCTAGCATCATTCACTCATTTACCATATGTCTATATATGCTTTCATTTGGTATTTGGATGAATGAGTCTAGAGTCAATTAAATCTCACATATTATTCTATGAGTGGACCGAAGAAAGCTCCCTTCCCCCACCAACCCATCATCCCTGACCATATTAACATTTCTACAGCTATATATATTAAGCATATGGACATATACAATTAAGTATATGTAAATATGATTATATTATATTGAGCATAAAACCATAAAACATATGTATAGCCCATGTTTTTCATTCTTGATGCGCAGATCTTCCCCTATGTGTGCTAGAATCAATCTTCAAAATAAACCCTAAACCAAAGATTGCTCTGAGGCACCATATTGATTTATATAAGAAAGAGTTTATGTGAGATAAAAGAGAGAAGAGAGGAGAGATGAGAGAAGAAGAGATGTCGAAAGAGCAAGTAGGATTAATGGCTTTATATAGCAAAACAAAGGTAAAACATAGGCGAAACCTTTTGTTATTTTCTTTTGTTTTTTTGTTGCACTAACAATTTGAATTACATATGTTTACTGAATAAGTGGATGGTTAATACTTTCTCCACCTTTTGTTTAAATCTACTAGACTATTAGTTATTTTTGGGCCAAGCGTAAATAACAAAAAGTTAAAATTATATTATATTTAAAAATAAAACGTGTTAATATTTTCAAATTTATTACTGGTTTAGAAACATTTTAATTTTTTATTCTACTAAACATAAAATTAAGTTAGGAGTAAAATAATATTTTTAAAAATTTATATTTAAAAATGGATATGTATATAATAAAATTATTTTAGAGAGATTTTTTACCTATTTTTGGTTAAAAGATATTAAATCAAACTTTATATAAATAAGAGGGAACTGTTTCATAAATAAAAATTGTAAAATTATCAAAAAAATTATTAAATATTATTCCGATTTTTTTTTCTTTTTCAAACTAAAACTACAGAAAAAAATTTTAAATTATTTTAGTGATAAATAATATAACTATTAAACAACAGAATTAAATTATAATTATTGAGAATTTCTAAACTTTGATTATATTTTTATTTCTTTTAATTATTTTCATACTATATTAATATATATGACCTATTACCTTACTCTAAAAAGCTTATAAAAATATAAACCATAATAAATGTATATGTATATGCCACAATTAGTTTCAGGTTAGTAAGTCATGTCATATTTAAAAAATATTTGACTAAGAAACAATTGTACAATTTTCAAATAGTATATTTAAATCTGTAAATTTGTAAAATATTTTAAATTTTTATTTTGTTATTATATTATTTTAGTGTTATTTGAATATATTTAATTTAATTATGATATATGAGCTCTTATCATATTGTAAAAAAAGTTTATAAAAATATCATCTTAATTTAAATGTCTATATCACAATAAGTTTAAAGTCATATCATTCTTTATATTAAAACAGAAACATTACAACTTTTTCTAGGTGGATTTTTAAGTTGGATATTACATTATTATTAATAGCCTAACCTTATTATTAATAGCCTAACCTTACACTTAAACATTTCCTAAAATAGTTCAACATACCCGTCATACATTTCACCCATCAAATATATAACTTTG
>JABAYD010033653.1:0-10632 GCA_014822095.1 Diplotaxis tenuifolia
TTTTGATAAAAATTTTGAACAAATATTGACAACTTAATATTTAGTTTTAAACTTTGCAAAATATTTTAAAATTATAAATTACTAAAAAATGTTAAACATCCCACACAAGAAAATTTGTTATCGGTGATTTAAAAATTTTGTTAGAAAAATATAAAAATGAACAAAAAATAATATGGGTATAAAATATAATTTAACCGATATCAATATTAAAAATATATTATATTTCTACGATAATATCAATTAAACTTAATTGTATATCATATAAAATAGAAAAAAATGTTTAAATTAATAAAAATAATATTTATATGTTTACACCAATTTAATTGTAATAGTTACTTTTTGATTATCAATGTATATTTATTATTTTATAATATGTTAAAAACATATATTACGTAAAAGTAATGTATAAGAAGACAAGCATCCCGCGCAATACGCGGGTCCTAACCTACCTAACCTAGTTCTTATTAATTTTGTATTCAAATACTTTATATATCAAATACGGATTTTAAAACTTAAGGGTTACCAAAAACATATATATAAACCCATTCGTGCATTATTAAGGTAAGTTTGTTCATGTATTTTGTTGGCATTACAGAAACCTGAAGTAAATATAAATAGGCAGAGAGAGATCAACAGGTTTGTATTACTGATCAAATGAGTCGGAGCTATAACAAGGTTAATAGCAAAACTTAGTTCGAGTCGCATATATCTATATTTTTAGTTTAAGATAGTCGATCATGCGTTCTAGGATTTGAATCTCCTTATATAGTTATTCATAATTAAAAAATAGGCTAAAGTATTACATATTTTGAAATACAGAAAAATCACTTTTTAGTAAAACTTTTCCATCTTACCCGGGGGCAGGGATGGAGCCGTGATTTCTCTGGGTAGGAATCTAAAGCCGGCATCCACCTGGGAAAGCAGAAGTAATGACTTCCTGAATTACTTTACCCAATAGTTTACTTCTTATCTTTTAATTTCATGGGTGAAGTCGGAAGATTCCATATTGCATTTTTGTTGATTGGGGTCGTTCCTTCTTAGCAGATTTATCATGAGTATGACATCGCTTTTTCAGTGCCATGTCCGTGGGCTGTTCTGGTCTGGACCATACATGAACCTAGTATTAAACCTTTTCATGTTTAATTTAATGGTACTTTAAAAACATAAATTTAAATAACAATTCGATATATAAACTATTTTATATCGTAGAATATAGAAATTTTTCGGACCACTTTTAAATATTTTGGTAAGTTTGCTTTAGGATTGTGGCATATCATGAATCACACAGCTCGAGAACTTCGGTGTGATTTATGTTATATGCCACAAAAAAATTGTATCTTAATATTTTGTTATTGCATACACTAGAGCATACTTATTGTGTTCCTCTTTCCGTTTGTTTTCCTTTGTGTGTTCTTGTATATACCTTACACATTTGAGTATGACACTTGAGACAGCAATGTTATTATTCTGATATTTCATATCTCTTGATGTTGATGTGGGTGTTGTTAGCCATCAACACTCTACAACCATGAAATTCTTCCAAATCAAACGGAAGTTCTTTATTGGGTGTGATATGGAAAGAACACCCAAAATCCATGATTCGTAATCCACTCTTGTATTGTGTCTTGTGTGTGGACATTGTGTGTTGACAATGAACACCAAAAGTTGTTTTAGTTCCTCTTCCTTTTTTTGAGCAACAAACAACTTAAATTCATAAAAGGGGGGTTCAGTCTACAAACGTTCGAAAGAGTCGACGGAAGCAAGAGCTGCTTTAGAAATAGAGTCAGCATCAACATTCGCTAAACGCGGAACATAACTAAAAGAGATAGAGGTGACAGATCGAGCCATAACAAAGATGTCACTAAGCACGCCCCTCAAAACCACATCATGCCCTTGAGACTTCAAGAATGAAATGAGTTTTTTTGAATCAGAGTAGACACATATACTACTGACATGTGATGATAATGCAGCCGTGATAGCTGCTTTGACCGCCAGTGCTTCTGCCACTAGAGCAGAAGTAACAAAACGCCGGTAAGAAGAGGAGCTTTCCGCCATGGTGTTGTCTGCATCGCGGAGGATCCAACCAAGACCGCAGTTCCCTGAAGATGAATTCCAAGCTGCATCTGAAAAAGAGGACCAAGTGTAAGAATTAGCAGCTGGTGATTGATGGTGAGAATGGACCACACACTGTGGTAAAGAAGGTATTTTGTCACACGACTGAGCAGCCTTCTATGCTCTAGCATCTTGAATAGCCTTAAGGATTGTTTCCTGCTCAGAAAAAGCCCTATTCTCGAAGACCAACTTGTTTCTGTTGGTCCAAAGGACCCAAAGTTTCCATGGACATAGTGGAGTTTTCCCCCAAGCCAGTCGGTGGAAGAGAGACCATTTTCTTGCATTGTTGCAGTAGGGAAGCCACCGACTCCGTGTTATCCCTAGATGGCTTGAACATACACGATCTCACACCTCTACCGCAAAAGAACACTGGAACATGACATGGAGCTCTGTCTCTATCGCACAGCAACGTTTGCAGACCACCTCCGATGCTAAGCCACGCCTCTGTAAAACAGAACCAACCGGGAGCGCATTGTTGTTTGTTTTCCACAGGAAGTGTTTTATCTTAGGCGAAGTATCCACTTTCCAAATGCACTTCGACCAGTTGAAATCACGGTCTTCTTGCGATCCATTGAAGAGTTTGGCCATCGCATATGCAGACTTCGTTGTATAGACTCCAGTAGCATTAGGGAGCCACATCCACTCATCAGATGATGGGAGAGCACTAGGGATAAGATGACGTATCATATCTTCATATTGAGGAAGCGTTTCCCTAACTACAGTCACGTCCCACACATTGGAACCTGCTTTAATGAGATTACTTACAGTCCAATCTTGGTTGAGCAGAGTTGGCGGACCAATAGGAGTAATTGGAACGCTAGTGGATAACCACGGTTCTGTCCAGATATTAACATCAGCACCTGATCCAAGTGCCCATCCAAGGTGCTGCTTTAACAAGTCATGTCCTAACATAATACCCCGCCAACCATGTGAAGCATTAGATGAGGCATGAGCATCCAGAAAAGAGGAGTTCACACAGTACTTCCCGGTGAGGATTCTTGCGATAAGAGATGTAGGGTTTTTTAGGATTCTCCATGAGAGCTTGGCCAGCATAGCATCATTAAATTGAGCAATCTCTCTGAACCCCAAACCCCCTGCAGATTTTGGCTTAGAGAGTTTCTCCCATGATATCCAGCACATCTTTCTCACCTCCGGGGAGAGGTCCCACCAAAAGCGAGTGAGCACAAATTGAATTTTCTTGCAAAGAGATAGAGGGAGCTTGAAGAAAGGCATGGAATAAGTGGGTATAGCTGCCAAAACCGATTTTAAGAGGACCATCTTCCCTACGCCTGATAGAAAACGAGATGTCCAGCTGTGGGAGCGTTGTCGCATCCGATCAACCAAAGCCGCAAAAATATCCCCTTTTCCGACCGAAATGTTCCGGTAATCCGAGGTACTTCTCGATCCCTCCTTCATTTAGAATCTTGTAGTTGCTCCCTGATTCTTCTTTTTGCCTCCCCTGGTCTTTTAGAGAAGTTAATCGCAGATTTCTCCAAGTTAATGAACTGACCAGAAGCCGCTTCATACTTCTTTAAGATAGCGATTAAAGCCATACAACTCCTCTGATCCGTCCTGCTGAAGAACATCGTATCATCGGCAAAAAGCAAATGATTAATTGCAGGCCCGTTGCGTGACACCTTCACACCAACTACATCGCCTTGGAGCTTTTTTTGCATAAACCGGACAAAACTTCCGTGCACATGATGAAGAGGTACGGAGATAAAGGGTCGCCTTGTCTGATTCCTCGATATGGTACTACTTTCCCTTGAGCAGCCCCATTCACAAGGTAAGAATACGATACATAAGAGACACACACCATTATCCATGATATCCAACGTTCGTGGAAACCAAACCGGGCCAAGACGTTCCGTAAAAAACCCCATTCAATTCGATCATACGCCTTGCTCATGTCTGTTTTAATGGCCATGCTGCATCTGAATTTTGCTTCAGAGTGTTGAAGATAGTGGAGAACCTCATGCATTATCAAGATGTTATCTGAAATCGCTCGATCTTTGACAAAGGCTGATTGATGCTCCTATATTAGCGTTGGAAGGAGAGGTTGCAATCGGCGGGTTAGAAGCTTGGCAATGATTTTATAGTGCGTATTGCAAAGAGCAATCGGCCAACAGTCTGCAACTTTTCTTGGACCCGTAACTTTCGGAATCAACCTCACATGAGTCTCGTTTTGACGCGGGTCCAAAGTTCCAGAGAGAAAGAAGGATTGGATGTCTTTCACTACCTCTGTACCTAGGATGTCCCAAAAAGCTTGATAGAAGCTAGCTGAGATTCCATCTGGTCCTGGCGCTTTGTCCGGGTTAATAGAGAATAGGGCTTCTCTTATCTCTAAAGGGTCCGGAATAGCAATCAATGTCATGTTCATCTCAGTCGTAACTAAAGGGACAATCCCTTCCCTAACCACGTGAGATGAATCTGACATTTGAGCTGTGAAGATCCGAGAGTAAAAATCAGAGATGCAATGCACAATTTCTTCTTCCTTGTAGACCGCTTTGCCTTCGTTGTCTTCTATCACTACGAATTTATTGACAGCCCTTCTTCCTCGAGTGGCAGCATGAAAGTAGGCAGTGTTGCGGTCACCACCTTGTAGCCAAAGGATGCGGCTTCTCTGTCACCAGAATAACTCTTCCTCCTTGTAGGCAGCTTCAAGAATCGCCGTGGGTGAATGAATAAGTGTGTCGTCAGGGGTTTGGATGGTGAGGGCTTCCTCCAAGCTCTGTTGCGCTGCTTGAATGGCCACATTACTGTTGTGATTCTTCTCTCGAGTCCATTGTATGATGATGTGCCCGATGTTCCTGATCTTAATCAATACTGAGTCACAAGGGTTCTTACTCCATTCTGTTTCAACCAGTGTCCTAACCTCTGGTTTATCCTTCAGTCTTCGGTCAAACCAGAATAAACCTTTTTTCTTCCGGGAAAATGCATCAAAGTGAATCACTATCGGACGGTGATCAGACCCTTTGAACCTAAGATACTCACAGCATCCAGCCGAAAATTTCTCAAACCAAGCACAATTAGCCATGGCTCGGTCCAGTCGTGACTGGATAAAATAATTGTACCTTGTACCCCTCCAAGATAAGTGATTACCAGAGTGTTGGAGATCCCACAATCCCATTTGGGAAACGAAACTGCGGAACGAGAGAAAGGAGCCTTCCCAACGAAGGGGACCACCCACCTTCTCTGTATTATCAAGCAAATCGTTAAAATCTCCCGACAAAAGTCAAGCTTCATCTCTCTCTGAACCCAATCCGTCAGTTTACTCCAAAACGCTGGTCGATCAGCAGTATTTGGCGCACCATAAATAAATGATACAAAACAGGAAGTCCCATATGCTTCCATTCGCGTGTCAATAATATTGGGAGAAGAGTAAAGTATTTCCACCTGAATATCATCCCTCCAGGAGAGTGATAAGCCTCCCGCTAGTCCCGTCGGGGGAACCGTGAAGTGATTAGTGAGCTCAGAGTTTTTGAAAAGCTTAAAGAGTGCCTCATCCTGATTTTTTGTCTCCATGAGAAAAAGAACTGCTGGGGAGATTTTCCTGCGAAACTCCCTGATACGCTGGCCCGTCAAGGTACTCCCGACGCCTTGACAGTTCCAACTTACACACGCTAAGGAAGAGAAGAATCGGGAGGCTGAAAATCCTTCTCCTTTCGTCCTCCTGATAGAAAAGTCGTAGTTGGTAACCCGATTTTTGCTTTCTTTCTTGCTTGAGATCTTCCTCCCGCTGCTATTGCATCCATCATGAGCTTACGTCGAGGTGATGGATGAATTCTAACGGTGCGCCTGAGTTTTACCGATTCCTTTTGAGTCATCCTTCGAGCGGTTCGTTTTTTGTTTGCTGGATCATCAGCTATCCTCTTCCCTGCTGCTTTGGATGCCAGAGCTCGTTGTAGTTGGAGATCAAACGCCATGTCCTCATCGTCCTCCTCCTCCCTAGGCACACCTAGTCTTAGCGACACATGAAGTCGGTCTTCACTAAGGGTCCTGATGGGGGATCTTTCATAATTTCCAAGTCTGCATGTGTCAAAGATGTTTGAACTCGAGGGGCGAGTAACAACTACTTTTTTAGGCAGCATTGAGCCTTCAGGCAGATCATTTAATTATTGACTGTGATTCCTCTCCGTTTCTTTTAAATCAGTCCTGCTTATCCTGAGAGTATTCACCGAGAGCCTCCTCTTAGAAGAGACGCGTTCCTCACTCAAAGGTTGCTCGGAGCGATGGTCTGGACGAGGTTCTGAACGAGGGTCTGAGAGACGAGAGGCCAAGCTCCCTCTCCTCTGTTCTACAGGTGGTGCAGGCACCGGGGAGTAGTGCACAGAGGAGTGGTGTGAAGTGGCGACATTTTCTTTCCTTGGGGGCTGAGTCGTGGAGGAGCAGTAACGTCCACTGGTTCCCTGGCTCTGAAAGAGTGAGTCGCCTGAGAAGTGGAGATATGTTCCTGGGAGACATAATTCGCATGTGATTCTCTTGGAGTAGAGTATCGATATGCTATGGTGCGATCATCGTGGCGTCTCCTGTTTTCCTCAAAACCAGAGCTCCTCTCTGAATGGTGATGGGAGGAATACTCTTTTGATGACAAACTTGAACCTCTACTCGCGTTTCTAAAGTTTGTCCAGCGAGCATCCCTGTGAGGAGGGTCTTCCCGTTGGCGTGAGTACTTCCTCTCTTCCTGTCGTCTCCTACTAACTTCTATTCTTTCCAGAGCGTTCTGTTGAGATATCCCCAGCGTTGTAGTCATAGGTGTATCTCTAGACAAAGGGCATCTATTCCTCTCAGTGTCTTCATGAGTTAGGGATTTGCAGCAAAAGCAATGTTTCCCTAGCTTTTCATACTCCAATTCAATCTCAACCACTTTGCGGGAAGGGAGTTGAAGATCCATCTTCATGATGAGGGGTTTCAACCCATTTGCTTGTACTTTAAGACGGGCATTATCGATATCTCGATCCTCAATAGGCCCAAGTGCCTCTCCAATAGCATCAATGGCTGCATCTGTCCAATAGTGGAGTGGGATACCGTGTGCCCTAATCCAAAACGAAATGGTAGTCGGAAAGGAGTCATCCACAATCGGTTCCCATTTTTGTAGAATGAACATCCAATTCTTGAAGTGAAAGGGAGCTCGAGCCAGGATGGTTTGAAGATCCTTTTCCGAGTCAAAACCAAATTGAAACAAAGATGGTCCCAAATCTCTCCCAGTAATTCGTCCAACAACATGCCATTGTTGAAGGAAGAAGTCGACTAAAGCCCTTGTTTTTTGAATGGCTGGATTGGTAACTCTACCAATAAGTGTGAATTTATTCTTCTCAATGAGCTCAGAAACATTGGTGTCCGGAACTTTAACTAGAGGTTTCCGTTGGGGAAGCTTATCTTCCTTCCATTTGCCTTTATCCTCGCGTGAATAGCGGCGAGACATAATGTGCTAAAAAACAGGGACTAGAGTGTGTAGTAGGTAGATTCCAAGTAGAGAAAGCAGTAACTAGAGGAACTACAATAAGCAGTAGAAGAATCGTTGGAGGTGAAGATTCCACAGACTCTTATCTCCGAAAGTACAAACTTCTAACTCTTTAGAAACAGAGCTGCGAGAGGTCTCGATACGTCAGGGAGGATTCCATCGTGCTTAGAACCTATTGCAGAGGACTCCACCAGAAAGATTGGCCGGAGAAGGCGGTCCCTCCGACGCGGTCGGGGGAAGAACCCGGAGGATAATAACCAGAAAAGCCTTTGTCCGATAAATATTACCAAGAAAAGAAAGACTTTTGAAATTTGCAGGACAGTGGTAGGTGAGAATATGTCAAAAGGGGAATGTCAACTCTCCGAAGCACCCTAGTAACCAGAGGATAAAGAGTCACTCGACAAATGTGCCTGGGAGAAAAAGTTTAAAACTCTCTCTCTTTGTTTCGCAATTTTAGTTCCTCTTCCATGATTTCTTAATTGGCTGGTTTGTTTGTCTTTCTTTCGAAACACTCTCTCCCTCTTTCAACGTCCTTTATTCACATATGAAACACGATTGCTAAGCATGTTTTCATGATTTAATGTATACTCTTGGAATGTCCTTTCCATGGATTGTTACTTTCCACCTAAATTCACATTCCTTTTAATCTCGAAAATTTTCCACTTTCATTTAATTCTCGCTCTTACAGACCTTGTGGCTCATTTGACTTTATTTAGGTTGAGGATGTCTCGTCCATATTATTATCTCTTTTATGTTGATCATACTTTTGCGGCACTAAACTACAATACAAAATAGCTTGAACTTCTTGTGATACTTCTACTTGCAAATTACTTAAGTCTTCTATGAGCTTAAGAAAATCATCATGGTTGTCATCTATACTTTCGGAGTCAGCCATCTTGAAAGTATACAACCTGAGTTGTAAGTACATTATGTTAGGTAAAGAAGTCAATATGTATAGTTTATCCAGAGTAGACCACATGGCTGCTGCGGTTTCAAAATGTTTAATCTACCTTAAGACCTTATTCCCGCACATCCAAAACTATTAGTTCTTTTAATTTTTCTGATTTCTCTTTGCTAGATCAATAATTGGACGAGATTCTAAATTTCTGCTAATACCTTACGAGGATCTACGACAACAGCTTCCAACTCTTTCTTTTCACTAGGTTAATCTTTCAAGAATTTGTTATCAATTAAAACTTCTTTAAGACCAAGAACCCGAAAATGTGCCATCATACAAACGTTCCACATCATAAAGTCTCATGGTCCATCAAATCCGTCCACCTTGATGCATGCACTAGACATCATGTATCTTCTTGTAAACATATTTCGCTGAGTCTTCTCCTTAATTGAAATCCATGAACTAAGGATTGCTTGCGATGCAAACTACATTTGGCCTAAGTATTTAGCTTGAAAGTAAATAACACAGTCACGCGGGATTCAAAATCAGGTATGGATTGTCACGTAGAAGTTATAAACCAACTACCCTAGTTATTCTTGAGTGACATATAACATGTCTGCTTTAATATAGAGTTAACTAATGCCAGGTGACACCTCTTTTCTCAACGTGGGGCATCACTACAGCTCCCAAATCTCACTAGTTCAAAGAAAATATAATACTATTCAACTCTTGATGTTGTTTTGGCTTTAGGTTTACATAAGAATCAATGACCAAGAGACTACGACAAAGTGAAGAAAAGTAGAAACAATAGACTAGAGCAAGAATTGTAAATCTAGATTGCATTCACTGACTCCTTTTACTTACTTGTCTTATCATCAAAATAAAATTCTCGTTTCTTTGTTGTTAACCAAAAAACCTGGACAAGAACATGTGTTTAAGGGTTTGATTGGTTGAAACAGTAGCTTTTAGATTTTTGCTGTAAAAATTTAAGTTGTATAATTTTGTTGTAGATTTTAGACTTTTTGCTTTACTTTTTCAAGGAAAATCTGATTAATCTCTTATACATTATTTGTGAAGTGATTTTGACATGTGTTATTACTACAATCAATTTCATCAAAAAAAATGACATGTTGACTAATAATGATGACACGGTTTGGAGTTAATTGTGACATGGAAATTTACGTAATTATATTTTTGGGAAGTGTTTAAGATATAGTAGTAACTCATAAATCATCATTAATATAACAATAAAGCATATAATAGTAGAAAGAAAAATATAATAATATTTTACAATTTTTGAAATATTGTTTAAGTCTATTTTTTTATAATTATATAATTTTAAAAATTTAATATGGATTTTGTTTTTAAAAAAATAATAATTTTCCAATACCATTAGTTTATTTATAACATCTATAAATTTTAGAAATATTATTCAATTTTATATTTTGATAATTAAATACCTAAAACAATTTCTCTTAATTGTATAGAATCTTGTTTAATATATTTTAACCAAAACAAAAGATATAAAATATTTTCAAGAATATCATTTAATATATAGACATATATATTATTAAATATAAATTTAAATAAAAGTTATTTATTTTATCTTAATTTTACAGATAATTAACCTAAAATTAATAGTGTAAAATGGAATTTTATTTTTAAATATAATTTTATTTTAAAACTCTTATTTCTGTACATGATGCAGGAAAATACCTAATAAACATTAATTATAGATGTTAGAAAACTCACAGACCAGTTAATATTTTCTAGAGTTCGTTTCTAATCTGTAATCTACAGCCAAAATAATTAAAGAATGGAAAGTCAGCTGCAGTCTTAAATAAAAACAAGGATTTGACCCGCGCATCCGTGCGGATGTTAGTTTATATATATTAATTTATATTTTTTATGTGATCATTATATATTTTTGACGTGTCACCATTTTAGAATAAAATTGTAGCGTGGGTATTAATTTTTAGTATAAATTTATATTTATAATTGATGTTGTATGACGTAACTGTAATTATTTAATTACGTGTATATAATTGATAAATATATCATGTATTTCTCATAATCTATTTATCATATTAAATATTACTTATTTAGTAAATAATAGTATGCCATAAATTTTAATAATTTTATATAGAGAAAATATATA
>JABAYD010033659.1:0-16278 GCA_014822095.1 Diplotaxis tenuifolia
TATGACATGAAAAGGTGACTGGATTCTTACCTTCTCAACTATCTATTGCATTTAACCAGCCCTCAGAAAACCATCCTCTAAGCCTATAAATCTTTAAAGGTTTCACCAGGGCACTGGAGCAACTACAAAGAATGATACATTACCACAATCTGGAAGATCAACATCATATCGATGACACACTAAATAACAAAGGGGAAAAATATTTAGGAGTGGGAAACGATATTTGAGTAAGCATCAGTTGTCTAGCTCCCCTAAAGATATATGTTCCAATCAGAAAATAGATTACTTCTAAAATTGGAAAAAAAATCAGTTTCCCATCAACTAATAAACAGCAACGATGCACACCTTTTAGCATCATCTGTTGATTTGGGTTATGTTGATTAACATACTTCTCCTGCTAATCAGGTTGGTTCACAATTAGCTAAAAAATCCAACTTTTTTCTAATTGCTAAAAAAACTGACATAAGTGAAGGTAGTGAATAGTTACAGTGCCATGTTGAGATGTCAGCTCTTGCAATCGCATCTGTCTAATATCTTATAGGTCAGGATCAAGCCTACACAGAAGAAGTAAAAAGGGCATATCAACTAAACATAAAAATTGAAAAAAAAAATCCTAACTTTCAAATAAGAATTATTTTTGGCTTAACTTGGTACAGAACTTTGATTAGTGAAACTAATCTATCATCTCAAACAGAAGATAAAGTGTGCACGCTGATCCAGTTTTGAAACTGATGGTGCTTATGCTTTTGTGGCCAAGTACGAATCAGAGCTGAGAGAGAAAGATAAAGAGAAAGGAAAACAATTCGTTTAAGCTTTTCATGGTTACAATTGAGGTCCACGTTGTTTCAATGCTTACCCTTCATGACATGACTGAGTTAGAGGAAACGATTTATATAGAAGGACAAAGAGAGGGAGGCTACACGTATACATAATGACATGAGTAAATAAGAGAGCTGATTGATTAGAACTGGCTGGCGGTAACGGAGTTTGCATGATCTTCAATCGGAGAAGACGAAGTGTTGGAGGATAATACGATAGATTCATCTTTCGTATGTTTGGTTTCTGGAATGGGATATATTTGAGCCATAACAAATTAAACTAAACCCACACGGTGAAGCCTATCTGACATGTCAAAAAACTGTTCTTGATTGGTTAATTTTCTAAATCCTACGTGGACACTCTCTCCTTTCACCTTATTCCCTTTTATTATTGTTAGATTAGGATTGTTTTTTATGGCATCAAACATCTATTATATTACTCACGTTTGAGGTGGTATGGGTAACCAGACCGGAACACAACAACCAACATAAGCAAGTTCTCGATGAAAAGATCTTGCATTCTTAGCTTGAGAGTTAGATAATCCGTTTTGAGCTCTTGGGATATGATATATTTAAGTTTGGAAAACCAATAAGCAGTGTCTTGATCGTCTCCAGTTCCATTGCAAAACTCGGCCAAGTACTAGGGCTCTTAATCAGTGCGACCATGTCCTTGCTATCCGTTCCAAAGTGCTGACATGACGAATGTTTAAGTATGTTCTCCATTGCTCATTGTAGTGCTTCAACTTCCGAATGTAGTGCAGTCTCCCTTCTTCTTAAGTTTCACATTCCCATATGTTGAATCTTCCCAAGATTATACATCCATACCCAACCGCATCCACTAAACTAAGTTGTGAAAGCCCATGAACCATCCACCAGACAATATTTTTCAGGCTTATGACCTGAAGCTTGTTGCTGCTATGCTCCAGTGGGACAAGGGAAATCATCTCATTTGCATTAACCAGGCGTAGCATTCACTTTTCGCATATCAGACTAATTTCAAAAGATCTCTGTCTTCGGACCTTCCAAATATACTAGATTATCCAAAGATAAGGATCTCTGTCTAAGTCTGGCTCAATAATATTGTTGTTCCTCCAAAAGAGATAATTCATATCGCTGAAAATATTTTTTATGAGGAAAATATTGGAATTAGATGGCATTGATGGTAGTGACCAGACTTGCACTTCGAAGATTGCATGCATGACTGTTTCTTCTGGCTCCCCACATCGTAGACTATAATTATTGCATCGCATATGCCTTAGATTTAATTTTACGTAATAGTCACATGACCAGTTAGCAGTTGCCACAAAAGATGGTGTATCTTTTGAGGTGCTTATACTTTCCAAGCAAAGGCTTGGAGCTTTGTTATACTAGCTAGCAGACCTTCATTTCTTTCTTAATCTTCAATAAATTTTGAGAAACCCATATCCAAACTTAACAGTATGTTGAAAGCTCTGTTCTAAAACGTGGGCGCCTATCCGACTAGGCGCCCGCCTAATCGCTGTTCGAACTTAACCCGCCGCGATTTTACCCTAGGCGACCAAAAAAATCGGAAACCAAAAAATAGGCCCAAAAACCAATTAATCGGCCCAATCTACCGATTAATCGGCCCAATATTTTTTTTGAGTCAAATCCAAAATTAAACTCTTAAGATTTTATTGGGGCATCTAAACGGACCGATATTTTAACAAATTGCATGTACGCATAAGACTTATTATATAGAGCAAGTTTTCACCTGCTCTTTCTGATATAATCGATGTGGGATTTTTAGAATTCAAGAATAACAAAGTGAAAAATAATAAGTGCACTAGGGGTGTCAAAGTCATGTTGGGCATTAATATTAATGCTCTTTACCACTTGGAGACATGAATTCCGTTGTCTTATTACGCATATCGTAATATATATACACATATGAATATAATAAAAGTATAATACTTAGTTTCTGATTAATCTCCGAGTTATTGTCTAGGCGCTAGGCCCAACCCGAACGCCCGACTAGCTTCTAGCAAGTTCTTTTTCAGCAAATCCACAATCCACATTCCAATCTTTCAGCAAATCCACTATCCACATCCCAATCTTTCAGCAAATCCACAATCCACATCCCAATCTTTAACTCATGATTGATAAAATTACTCTCTCATGTTTGGATGCAAAATTGGAACTGTAGAATTGACCGGTCTTGCTGGCAGTGTCGGAATCCAAGGATCCTCCTACACCTTAATTTCATAACCAAAGTGTACTTTCTGTTGGATCCTCAAAAGCAGAGATTTTGGGCGTTAAGATGCTAATCTACACATAAAATGGGCTATTAACAGAAATTTTTCGCAAGCCTTCGCCAAACGTTTCACCGCCATTTAATTGGTCTCTACGGTCGCGTTTTCGAACAGGGCAAGTACTCTCAGACTCTCACCGTTGTAGACTAGAGGAAAACAAAACCAAAACAAATCATAACCCAAAAATACTGGTATAAATTAAACCGGTCCTGGTTCATGTTTATGGATCGGTTCTGATGATTTCGGTAAACGTTGGAAAGAACGAGACAGAAAGATCTAATTTATAATCCGGTGGGAGCATATCCACGCTCACGGAGTTCCGACGATCCGATCGCCGTCGACGCCATTCATCACCGCCTTTCGCTGTTCTTCCCCGCTCTGATCTTCTCTCCGTCGCCTTCTCTCTCTCTCTCTCCGTCAAACTTTGTAAGCTTCTTTGAAATTTGCTCTTAGACCTAATATCTGGGGCCATGTGTGCTCGTTCTCACTAACAACTGTCCGTGATCTTCGTTTTACAGATCGCGATTTCAGTTTTGATCTTAGAAATCACAAGCCATGGATAAGTCGAGTGCGTTAGAGTATATCAACCAGATGTTTCCAACAGGTGAAAGTTTAGTCATGCTCTTTGTATATTGATTAAATCCAAAATTATTGTGAATCTTTTGTTGCTTCTTTGATCAGGACTCGTAGTTCAGCTGCTGGTTAAATGATTAGTTTATTTCTCTTATGTGAATGTTTTATCATGAGCTTCAAAATTTGTGTGTTTTCCTTTACAGAAGCATCTCTATCTGGCGTTGAGCCACTTATGCAAAAGATCCATGGTGAGATTCGCCGGGTTGATGCTAGCATACTGTCTGCTGTTCGTCAACAGGTGAGCTTTTTTCTTTCTTATTGGTCCCTTACTTCAATTTACTCTGAGGCTTTAGATATGTTCTGATTTTAGTCGCTTTATAAAATTTTGTAGCTCCCCATTTCGTTTTTGCAACTAATATTGCATTGAAATTTTCTTAGTCACTTGTTTGGTGTGTACATTGAGTTAAGAATTATATTATATGCGCAAAGAAAAGCCATAATCCACTTTTATGTTGAAAGAATAACTTTGCTTGAGCTCAATAATACTCCAGAGTAACTCGGGAACTAAAGCAAAAGAAGATCTTGCTGATGCTACACGTGCTGTGGAGGTTAGTTCCTCATAGTTTGATATGTATTGTATGTGTACTGTTAATATATCATTTCCTTTTTACGTTTCTCCCTTTCAATTAATTTGTGGGATTTCGTTTTTTTTTTCGGTTTAACACAGGAACTCTCATATAAGATTCAGGAGATCAAATCCAAAGCTGAGCAAAGTGAAACGATGGTCCAAGAAATATGCCGTGACATTAAGAAGTTAGATTTTGCGAAGAAGAACATAACCACAACGATAACTGCTCTTCATCGCCTAACAATGTTAGGTCAGTTAGCAGTAATTTGCTCTGTCATTATTTTCACCAAATCTGGTCATGGTATCCTCAAATCAGGATTATAGAGTGTAATCAGTAATGAAGTGACATGATGTTGCTGGTTAACCTATTCGTCGGTCTATTTCAGTCTTTGTATGGTAAAAAAAATGCATTCCATGAACGTAGTTTAAGTTGACCAAGTGCACTATGCATAAGCTCATTAATGAGTTTTGCTACCTTGGCAGTCTCTGCTGTTGAACAGCTTCAGGTGATGGCGTCAAAAAGACAGTACAAGGAAGCAGCTGCGCAGCTAGAGGTACCTTTTTGTATGTTAACAGTTTTTAGCGCTTGTTACTTCTCTTTTGTTGGTTATAGTTCACCGTAAGAGCCCAAGACACCGCTTTGTCATTTTGAAAATCAACTTTAACCCTAGGCACCTAGCTTGATTTCCTAGTGGATGACTATTCTCACTTTCTGATTATATTCTTAAGATTCTGTTTCGGTAATATATTTCAGGCCGTAAGCCAATTATGTAGTCACTTTGAAGCATACAGGGATGTTCCTAAAATCACGGAGCTCAGGCAAAAGCTTAATAATATAAAGCAAATCCTTAAGTCCCATGTATTTTCTGATTTTTCCAGGTATGCCTTGGTGATTCCATCATAGTTTACATACTAAAATTAGTCCACAGAAGTAGCCATACGAGGTCCACTATAAGTCTTGTATTACTAGTGGTTAGTCCTGCGTCTCTTTCTTAATTTCTTCATCTTCTGTCTGAAGAAGATTACAGCTGGAAAGATTTTTGGTAGATAAGTGTATAGTTGTTGATTTTGATGTCATAATTTTAGGTTTCATGCTTGTTGGATGGCGTGCTCTCTTGTTAAAATAGTACTTGCATAGTGATTAGGTTATTTGCTTCTTTTTAGTACTAGACTCCAAATTGTTGAATTTTTTTTCCTTTTCTCATTCTCCACACTCCCCTCTTTATTTGCTAGTTGCCTAAAAGCTACTTTCCCAAAAAAATGTATGTTGTTGTGATCTCAGTTTAGGTACCGGGAAAGAGACGGAGGAAACAAATTTGCTACAGCATTTATCTGATTGTTGCTTGGTTGTTGATGCTTTGGAGTCGTCTGTGAGGGAAGAGGTGGTAAACAACTTCTGCAGCCGTGAGCTAACCTCATATGAACAAATTTTTGAAGGAGCTGGTATATTGCACATAATTCCGTATAACTAACACTGAAAGTGCATTTTCATATATTCTTGGATTTAATTTCTAAGAGGTTATTTGTTGGCAGAATTGGCAAGGCTGGATAAAACAGAGCGGAGATATGCATGGATAAAGCGTCGAATTCGTACAAATGACGAAATCTGGAAGATTTTTCCTGCTTCTTGGCATGTGCCTTATAGACTTTGCATCCAGTTCTGCAAGAAAACAAGGTAATGCCTCTTTAGTTCTCGCTACAATTATCCAGCGTTCCCCTAATTTTAGTAGTTTATGATATTTGCTCATAATTATTCCTTTTCCTCTCGGATTTTTCAAAATTTTTGGGATATGGCATCCTTACATCCCTCATTCTGAACTAGATAGCGCTTTTATTTGTAGGGCATGGCTACATAACACCCCTATGATTAAAATTCGATAAAAAAAAATGGAAACTTGATACAGATCGTATATGAATTATTAGTGACAAGTTTGGGGAATGGTTCATAATTTTGGAACCCTATTCAATGCATGTTTTGTAATAGCTACGGTTAGTGTAGTACACTAGTACTTTAGATCAATGTTAAAGGTTAATATTTTTACAAGTACTACATTTTTTTTAGTAGAATTGTTTGCAAGTCTCTTTTAACTTCTGCTTCAATATACAAAAGAATCCTTTTTTAGGTGTGTATCCTTTGATACTTTGTCGTCGCATGTTAATCTTAATCTAACAATATGCAACCTTCGTAAACTTCCTGCGTTCCCTTCATTTTTTCAGGAAACAAGTAGAATCTATTCTGGTCAACATGAAAGAGAAACCAGAAGTAGCTACGCTGCTACAGGTCAGGCTTGCTCTCTCTGATCAATAGTAGCATACGCATGCTTAGAAAATATTTTATCCTGACCCTCTGAAGAGTTGTGTGTCACCTCTGAAGAGTATCTGATGATTAGAAAATATTCTATCCTGACACCCTTTTCGCTGTCGTGAAATCCTGTTACTTCTTGATATTTTTTGGAATGCTTCAGGCCTCTATTAAAGTTTGATGTCATTGAATGATTAGGCACTACAAAGCACAGTGGAGTTTGAAAAGGAACTTGAAAATAAATTTGGTGGTGATGTTCCTACTAGGGATATCGGAGATGACATTGAAGAAATTGGTACATGGGAAAACAGTAGTCAGAATGTATCCAAAATTCGCAAGAAGTATGAAAAGAAATTTGCTGCTGGTCAAGAATCCGGGGAAAATGTATGTCCTATCTTCTTAGTATGTTATATGGAAGACACTATAGTGAGGTTTTATGATCTCTTAAAGTTTATTCTGATAGGGTTTGCTGCCTCTGTTTCAACAGGAAACGACGGGAAATAAAGAGTTATCTGTTCCTGGAGCTGGGGTATCTACCCTTGTTCTAATTATTGGATTTTGGCTGTGGACATTTCTATTGTAGTTTGGGAATTTCTTGAAAAGCAAGTAAAAGTGGGTTTAATGTTAATGATAGGCCTAATAATGCATTGATAGAAATTTCATTATCTGTTTGAGCTTCAATAAATGGAAGACTGAATGACATATTGACATCTATTCACTTGAGCTATTCTGTCATTTAAAGGATTTCTTTTCTCACTGATGTAAATCTCGATCTGGCAGTTTAACTTCCGTGGAATCATCTCTTCTTGCTTTGAACCTCATTTGACCCCATATATTGAGTTGGAAGAGAAGACACTTATGGAACACCTGGAGAAAGTTGTTCAGGTAATTCAAAATTTTCACGTGATGAAATTGTTTTTGTTCAAATCTTTGTCAAACTCCCATAATTTCCTAATTTTCGACTCCTTCTATCAGGAGGAAACATGGGATATTGAGTATGGAAGTCAAAATAATGTTCTACATAGCAGCACACAGGTGAATTACCTACGCAAGCCTCTTTAGATAGAGTTATCTGAGAGAGTAGAGAGTTAAATTTGACAGAGATTGACATCTTGAGCCATTGTATTAAATGGTTCACGACTTGCACTAGGTATTGGCATGGTAGTTTGATTTTTATATAGATGACCTCACTACGTGAAACATAGAGCCTACAATTCAGTCATTACCCACTGAACTTGGCAGAAATTTCTGGTGAACTTGGCAGTTTTCTGTGTGAAACTGGATACTGTTCTCAATTTGAACTCTGCAGATAATTTTTTTGTGCATAGTGGCTGTTGGTTTTAGTAGATTAGCTGGTGAAAATCGGATAACCTTCCTATACATTCTGTGTCTGTCGCATTATATCTTGTCTCTTGTAGCCATCAAATTTAGTTTTGTTACGTAGTTTACGGTTTCCTTGTTTGCAGTTGTTTACCGATATAAAGAAGAGCTTGAAACGGTGCAGTGTTCTCAGTAAGAACCAGACTTTATTCAATTTGTTCAAGGTACATTTCTTATTCGCTCAATATGAGTTTTATATATCTACTGAGAATCTGGGCAATGCCTTAACTTGTCTGATAACCAACTGTGTTTGTGGAGTATCAGCATTTTTGTTGGAGAAACATTTGGTAGTTAGATCAGCTTTGCCTCTTAGGTTTCAACAATGGAGGGCGTATACACTTGTGCTCTTGTCTTTAATAGTGTGTGCAATCGAATTTATATGCATTCGTACACGATTCCATATTAGATGGATGGAGATTTTGCCTTCATTCTTTTGAAAGGGTCTCCTCTTTACAGGTCTTTCAGCGAGTTCTGAAGGCATATGCTACAAAGCTATTTCTTAAGCTCCCAAAAGGAGGCACCGGTATCGTTGCTGCAGCCACAGGCATGGACGGACAGATAAAGGTACTGAGCATATCATTCTTCCTGTTTCCCATGTGAGCGTTTCCACATATTCTATCACTTTATTTTCTTCTTGCAGGTCTCGGACCGAGATGAAAGGGTGATATGTCACATAGTTAATTCTTCCGAGTATTGCCACAAAACCGTACGTTTTTTTGTATATTATTCTCTTTTCTTGCCTCGTTCACTTTAACCACACTCTCAGCATGCAGCATACGCGTGAAAACTATGTGTAGCCTGTTGGGACGGATTAATTGGGGATGTATCAAATGGTTTTATTCTGATTTTAAGCCAGTCATGTAGAATGACCAGTTATAATATTATTATTCTTCACATCAAGTTCCAAGAAACTTCCATGGGTCTAGTTTCTTTGTCGATGTTGTTCTGATGTGATCTTGCATTTGCATTTTAAGCAGTGAAAAGTATATCTTACACCTCCAAGTTATTTGTTTGCAACTTTTCTAAATATATGTGCTGCTCATATGGTGCATTTCAAATATATTTTCTGTTGCTTCTGTGTAAAAAACGCAATGCAAACTGTTTTGTTATTTAGGGATACAAGACGTGTGCCTATGTCAGTAGGATTTTTTCTAGAAGTTCTGATTAACTGAACAAAAATGTGGTACTTAACAAGGATTTATTTTCTATCTGTATCGCAGTCTGGTGAATTGGCAGAAAAGGTCTCAGAAATTATTGACCCGCATTATGCTGACGTTGTAGACATGTCAGAGGTCCAGGTACTGATTACAGCGGGCTTACATTTTTTTTTCCAAATGTACTTATTTTGGATTCTTCTCAAGCTGTTTTGCTGTGCAGGATGAATTTTCTGCGGTCATAACGAGATCATTGGTGACGCTAGTCCTTGGAATTGAAACTAAATTTGACACAGAAATGGCAGCGATGACACGTGTTCCATGGGCGACACTTGACAGTGTGGGTGACCAGTCTGGGTAAGATCTAACTGGGAGTTCAAAGCTTTCTATTGCTTTCGATCCCCACATGACTAAAGCGTAAACAAACTTGCATATTCTTTTAGGTATGTAAATGGAATCAATACAATTCTTAGCGGCAGCATTCCTGTCCTCGGGAACCTTCTAACACCAGTTTACTTCCAATTTTTCCTCGACAAGGTAACTATTTATGCTGTGATAAATACTCCTCATACTATTTTAGGACTTGCGATAAATTTATTCTACGGTGCTTACTTGTACAAAATAGAAAATAGTTTTTGTGCTACTTCGTTCACCAAGCATACTTCATTACATTCGCAAACCTATTGACAATAAAAGTTCAACTGTTTTAAGACTTGACCAACTTTATAGAGAACAACCTTTGTTTGTAATACTTTGTGCAGCTGGCATCATCCCTTGGACCACGGTTTTATGCTAATATTTTCAGATGTAAGCAACTATCCGAAGCTGGAGCTCAACAGGTCAGCCTGCGTGCTCTATATCGTCCATATGCATGACTCTTACTCGTTCCATTGTAATTTCTCTAGTAGTCAACCAGTGAGTTGGCTAAAATCCATGTTAAAAAAATCTGTTTACCTAGTTGATCGTATTATCCGGAGACTACAAACTCACTATAGTTATACACGTTCTCTTTTAGCTTTTCTGCTTTTTAATTTGCTATTGAAGTCTACGTTTAGTCTGGTTATTTCTTGGATTCATTTCCTTAACTTCAGTACTAGTATTGTTGAAGTATTCAATTTAGGGATAATCATTTTCATGCCTTGAGAGTTAAAATATAGCTGCATGAGATCCCTATCGCATGATATGTATCTGAGCTTTTCTTTTCATCCTTTTAGAGTTGGAAGATGATTATCTGTTTTTTTTTTCTTTTGGCTTCCCAGATGTTACTAGATACGCAAGCCATGAAGACGATTCTTCTAGAAATTCCTTCACTTGCCAGACAGGTTTAGCTATCTCATCATTACCAATTTATGTATATGTTCCTCTGCTGGTGTCTCTTTATTTAGATATTGCTGTTATCTGAGCATGAAACATTTAGTATCATAAAATATTCGTGTTTTAGCCTTTTCAAATCTGAAGTTTGTGATATCACTGCAGACTTCAACTGCTGCCAGCTACTCTAAATTTGTGAGCCGTGAAATGAGCAGAGCTGAAGCACTTCTTAAGGTCATACTATCCCCAATCGATTCAGTGGCAGACACTTACCGTGCACTGTTTCCAGAAGGAACTCCCATGGAGTTTCAACGCATCTTGGAACTAAAGGTGATTTCGAGTACTCAGATGCTCTAAAAACCAATTACATTGAAGTCATAGTCCACTCCACAGGAAACTATATCTGGACCTAGATGATTGGGTCTAGATGTGGAGGATCATGGCACCAATTTGTATATCAGGAAACTAACACTAGACCTTTTTTGTGGTGTTGATGCAGGGTCTTAAGAAAGCTGATCAGCAGAGTATACTTGATGATTTCAACAAGCATGGCCCAGGATTCACGCAGCCCTCTGTTTCAGCGGCAATGCCACAACCGGTTCCAACCCCACCTGCACTGCCGCTGGGAATCACTAATCCGGCTACAGCAGCTGGGTTCATAGCAAACAGCGAGGATGTGTTGACGAGAGCAGCGGCTCTTGGCAGAGGAGCTGCTACCACTGGCTTTAAGAAGTTCATTGCACTTACTGAAGCTGCCAAAGACCGCAAAGATGGACCTTTACGCAGACTCTTCAACGCGTGATTTGTTTCTTTTCCACCTCAGTCTCAACTTTTGAATATGAATGTGTGTTTTCGTTTCCTTTTCTAATAATGCCAATGGATTTTCTTAGGCGGTTTCGTTTTTTCTTTCCCGGAAAAACGGTAATCGTGTCTCTTATGTCATAATCGTACTTACCTTTATTTAGTGTATATTTTAGTATGAAATCAGTAATCAAAAAATTGTGATGTTGATTGTTTTATATTAATTTTTAGTTTCTGTTTTTTATTTTATTTTAGATTTGGTTTTAGATTTTTGATTTTTGAGTTGATATTTTTTATTTCAGTTTTTAGTTATGTTTTTTAGTTTTTATATCTGATGAGTTAGAATTTATATTATCAACAAACAAATCTCACGTAATCGAACATCTAATTTAAAATTGAAAAAGATATTAATTTTTTTTAAAAAAATGCAATAGTTTATTTTATAAAATTAGAAAAACAAAAATATAACCCTTTTTTAGCTATTGATTTTAGTTTTTAATTTTTAGACTTGGTATTTAGTTTTTCTTTATATTTAATTAAAGAAAACAATAACCAATCAATTATTTAATAAAAATAAAACAAACGGTATATTATGATTTTCATAATTTGTTGGTTTCATATAATTAATAAATTTTCATATTTGTTAAGGAATTCTTAAGATTTAAAATCCATCAGTTTCATATAATTAGGAAATCCATCGGTTTCATATAATTAGGAAATCCATCGGTTTCATATAATTAGGAAATTTCCATAGTTCATATTTTGATATTTTGATGATATCTAAATATGCATATTATCGTGTTGGTTTAACTTAAGTAATACAGTTCAACCAACTATATTGTCATATATTATTTGTAACATTCTATAAATAAATCTAAATTTAAATGACAACTTGTATCGGTAGATAAAAGAAGTACTCTATTTTAATAGAGTAGATGGCATGTGAAGTGCGTAAAATTGTCAGGCTGAAATACTTGATATGGTCAAAACCAATAGCTAAGAACGTGGATTATATTTTTGTTTTTGTTTATTTATAATAAATTATTGTGATTTTTTTTAAAAACAAATTGTCATATTTTCAATTTTAAATTAAATATTCGATTATTTGGAATTTGTTTGTTGGTAATATTATTTCAAACTCACTGTCTAAAAACTAAAAACCATAGTAAAAAATCGTAAATAAAAAAATAGAAACTTAGAAACTAAAACCCAAAAATCTAAATTTAAAACCAAATCTAAAAGTAAAAAAAAATAGAAACTAAAAGTGAATGCAAAACAATCATCAGCACAAATTTCGAATTACTGATCTTATACCAAAACATACTTTAAATAAAAACAAAAATTAATTATATAAAGTTTTAATCATAAAAAAAATTTCCGCTTGAAAAGCACGGGTCCAAATCTATTTATTTCTTAAAATTCAAGACAAAAACACATAAAATATGGAAGAATAAAAAATAATAACATAAAAAATTAAATACATAACTAAATTAGGTAACGTCTTTGTCTTCAAAAGTTGTGTACTGCAATCTACTACACTCGTATGATTGTCCCTTTTTCTAAAAATACAGAAAAATTGCTTAAAGTACTTATATTGTTACTTTTCAAGAATACCTTAACATTAGACTTGATGATTACTAGGTTTTGACCCGATTTTAAGGCGTGAGTATTTTTCATTATTTTGATGAAATTTGATTGAATTTCTAACTTTGATTAGAAAATAAACAATTGAAAATTTGTTCTATTAGTGTATGAAAAACCAATTATTCTTTTATATGTTTGATTATCAAACAATGCATTCATATTGGATGATTTCCTAAAAACCCAAAAGAACCTGATAATATTTAATTATTTTAATTAATTTACTCATTAATAATATTCTATAAAATTGAAAAACTTGTAATTTCTTAAACTTTGATGAAATTTTTATTCTGTCATTTAAGAAAAAATAAAACAATGGAAATAGAAAAAATAAAATTTATCAATATGAAATATTAGTTTTTATCTATTAATAAAATAGGAAAAATTTGTATTTTTTTATTTTAGATCCAAAATAATTTTATGATGTGTTTTAAAATATTTTTGAACACGCGAAATTGGCATATCAATATTATGTGCAAAATGATCTAGTAAATATTTTTTTTTAAAAAAAATTAATGTATATATAATATGTACATGTTCAATCGTCAAATAATACTATGCACCAAAACGTGATATTCAAATTAAATATAAAGTATAATTTTCATAAAAACTAGAATTATTATCATTTATAGCATATGGAAAATATTAGTTACCATAAATATTGGAAATAATATGCTTAGTTTAAGTATAGTATTTATATTAAAATCCAATGTCAGTGGCACGCATTGTAAATAACTCAAATAACAAAAAACAAAGTCTTATGAGGGATTATTAATAGGTAGAATTTTTTATTTTGAGGGTGGGGATGGATTTATAAACTTTTATGTGGCAGCCGAGGACATGCCTCTCAGGAGTATGACCATCAGCTTTACGCATCACCGTGACACTTTTTGCTGGTGCTACACAAAGAACAGCCAATATGCGGTCAAGTCCGGATACTGGGTAGCAAGAAATATACTGAACAAAGAGGAGGAACTACCAGTGTGTGAACTTAGTATTACGAAACTACAATCTGAGGTTTGAAAAGTCAAGGCACCCCAAAAGATATGTCATCTTATGTGGCAACTAGTCTCATGACATCTGGCGGTTACCAGTACATTAACCTATCGCCATATGAGATGCGATAACCATTGTCCACGATGTGGAGAACCAGCGGAGACAATTCTTCATGCCATCTTCCAGTGCCCACCTGCGTTACAATGGATTATTTGTTCTGGAGGAAGAATGATATTGTTGAGCCTGAATTGGACAGGGATCTCTATCCCTGGCTAATTTGGTATATTTGGAAGGTAAGGAATGAAAAGTTATTCAGAGGAATAGATAGAGATCCACTAGAGCTAGCCCGATACGGACAGAGTGAGTGCCAAGCGTGGTTTCAAGCTAACGAGCAGGTAGGCCCACCCATCCACGAAGGAGTATAGACGGAAGACCAGGTCATTAGCCTGGGAAATATATGTGGTGGATGGATCATGGACAGAGACAACTCAGTTTAGTGGATGCGGATGTGATTGGAAGGATAGCTCTGGAAAAATACAACTTATGGGTTTGCGCAACTGTATTCGTATGGAGTCGGCTTTACACTCGGAGCTAGAATCACTGCGGTGGGCAATGGAAAACATGCTTCAACATTCGCCATGTCAGAGCTTTGGGACGAAAAACTCAAGACCCTGCAGATCTGCTTTCCAGAATTCAAGATACTCTATGTCCCTAGGATACAGAAAGCTGCTTCGGATTCTTTAACTATAACTGCTAGGTCATTTTATCGAGATCTTGTTTATGTTGGTTGCTCTATTCTGGTCTGGATTCCCGTACCACCTAAAGCTTGAGTAATAGATCAGCCTTTTGATGTCAAAAGAAAAAAAAAACATTTCAAAACGATTTAACAGTGTTAGTTTATGTTTTTATCACAACTTTAAAGTATTTATGGAAATACTTATCATTTAAAGTTAAATTTGGAAAGTACTATCAAACCTGTGGTAAAACTAAAATCTCTCAAAAACCAAACGATCCAAATTTATCTCCCTCTATTAAGATACCTCACCAAGAAATCATTTGAACATTAAATTCTCACTCTCAACAAAATTGTAGACCTCTCATTGCTTTCTAACTCTTTTTTTTTGTAGAAGGTTTGCTTTCTAACTCTTTACAATAACCAATTATTCCACTAAGGATATTTTGTCTGAAAAAACAACAAAAACATACAAAGTGCTTTAACTTTATTTATGTGTTAAAAAGACATAAGTGTGTTTTTAGTGTAATATTCTAAAAATATATTGCAGTTTGAGTCACTCTTGATCATATCATCTATGCTATAAAACTGAAGAACAAAATAAAACCAATTTTATTTTCCAACAAATTTATTATATATTTTATTTCCTTATTTTCACTCATCTTAACTATTTTTTTAATTGGTTCTTTCCAAACAACTTCACATCATGTATTATAAAATTACAAAACCTAATTTACCTATTTTAAGTGTTTTATTGTAGCTTTTACATTTTTCACTCTTTCAAACTACTTTATGAATTGTATTTACTATAATAAACTGGATGTCATTCATTTTACATGTTAAGTACTGTTTCATTAGTACATGAATTCAAACTGGTTGACAAATTATTATGTTTTGTTTACATAAACATGGACATTCAGGTACACATACGGATACATATTGGTTTTTCGGATATCGGATTTTTGGATTTTAAAACTAAACTTTGTTCGGATATTATAATCTTTTGGATGGGATTCGAGTCAGATTCTTCCGTTTCCGGATATATTTATAAAAGAGAAATTAGGAGCTACACCAACAAACTATACCATATTTAACATTCTGCCAAATGACATTGTTTGTCAACACATACCAGCTGTGGTTTGACATTAATACCCTTATACGTAATAGGCCATTAACTTAACTGCTCAATACCCACAATAGTAAAACATCACCGTTCAATACCCACAGTCTTATGCCTCTGTCATTAGGATTCAAAAATATTTTTATAGCTATGTTCATAGATATGGAAATCTTCTCCTGTCAGAGACACAAAAACAAAAGATATGGAAATCTTTCCAAAAAAAAACAAATAAACCTCTAAATTGTGAATTTTGAAAACACTAGAAAAATCCCATGCGGTCCGTTCGTTTCAATGGAGAACGAGAGCTCAACAGCCGCCCCCGGAGAGAATATTCAAGGTTGGTGAAGAACCAACTGGTGTGAGGGTGACACCGTACCACAAACCTTTTGGCATTAGGTAAATCCTCAACGCTCTCGAGTCTGAAGAAATTGAAGAAACAACGCTCACCTTGACTTGTTTTATAACGCTCTCTATTACAATACTTTTTCTTTCAATATCGGGTCATTTCTTCGTCTCTCATCTCTCCCACTAAACTCTCTGAAACTTAAATT
>JABAYD010033673.1:0-12042 GCA_014822095.1 Diplotaxis tenuifolia
AATAATTATTTAAATATACTAGATTAAAATAATAATGTTTACCTTTTATGAATCTCCTTTTTAGAACTTCACTATTGTGATTGGTTTTATGGGTTACACAAAAGTTATATTGGTCCGATTATATTATTACAAATTTTTTTGAAGACATCAATACTCAAATTTCGGTTATGCAAGACAGCCACGAAGCAAGGATCAGATATTGAGTAAACCACTTTGCAACAATCTTTTCTCAGCCATTTGAAATCATTTTCCGCCGCTAATTTCAACGAATCATGACACCCCGCCACTTTATCTATGGCCGAACAATACTTCACCTTAGCAGCTGCTTGGGATAGCGATGCCGTGAAGATTAGGGCTAACAAGATAAACATCAATTTAGATTGTTGCTTATTCATTTTTGGAGGTTTGGAAAGAACTAGCTAGTGCAAAAAAGGACTAGCTAGTATCTGGAGCTGAGATCTTTTGTTTAGGTGAATAAAGATGAAAAAGTTTTGCTCTTGAGAAGTTTTGTTTAGGTGAAAAAAATGAAAAGGGTTTGCTCTATATATAGAGAAGATAGATGAATAAAATATGGCTATAAAACTAATTCAATGATACCCATTGATAACGTAGATATCCCTCATTTTACGGTACACTTTTGATTTTTTTTATACTATTAATTAACAACTTAAGGGATCACCAATAAAGAATTAGATAATCTAAAATTAGTGAAAAAAGCACAGAGAAAGGGAGAGTATTTATGACTTATATATTAAAATAAAATTCACAATTTTGATTCATTTGTGATTTTTTAAAAAATAAACCATTTATTATAAAGATTATCAAATGTTACAGAATTTAATGATAATATCTTTAATATTTTTATCTTCTATTTAAAATGAAAATGAAATATATCCAACAAAATATTTTTAGAATCATTTTAAATTATCTTTCTATAAATCATCTTATATATTAAAATAGAAATCACAACTTTGATTCATTTTTGATTTTTTTAAAATGAACAATTTCTTATAAAGATTATCAAATGTTACATAATTTAATGACAATATTTTTAATATCTTTATCTTTCTATTTGAAATAAAAATGAAATAAATCCAACAAAATCTTTTTAGAATCTTTTTAAATTGTCTTTCTATAAATAATTTAATTTAAACTCTAATTATCATAAAATTTCATTAAAAATATTATTTTATTTATAAATGAAAATTATCTAAAAACATTTTTAATTATATTTTAATAAAAATAATAATATAAATTGATGAAATTTCGAAAATAATTATATAAAAAATAAATATTATGTTAGAAAAAATACTAAAATTATATTTCAAATATATTTAATCTATTAAAAAAATCATATCTCTTTTAACATATGATATATTGAAATGAACCATTTACAAGAATGTACTACATTAATTAAATTATTTAATCATTAATAATTTTTATTGGGTCTACCATAATTTTTTATTGGGCTACAATAATTGGATTTATAAATAGTATGATAAGCTACATGTTTAAATTAAATAGGCATAATAAATTATTTATATATGGTTTTAATGTTAACTTTTAAATTATATAGTTTATCTTGAAAAATCACACAACATCATCATTTTCTAACAATAATTAATCTATATTACCTTAAACCAATGAAAACAATTTTTAAATTTTATGATTTATGATTTATTTTTAAAAATAACAAAAACTAAATGTTTAATTATTTACTTCATAATATGAAGCAAAAATTTTAATTTTGTTAAACTTTCGAAATTGAGAAATCTTATATACCAAAACAGAAGTCACAACATTGATTTATTTGTGATTTTTTAAAAATGGACTTTCCCTAGAAAAAATATCAAGATTAATGATAAATATCTTTGAATATTTTTATCTTTCTATTTGAAATATAAATGAAATAAATCCAACAAAATATTTTTGAAATCTTTTTAAATTGTTTTTTCTGTAAATCATTGAATTTAAATTCTAATTATCAGAAAATATCATTAAAGAAAATTATTTTATTTATAAATGAAATTTGAAGTTATCTAAAATATTTTAATTATATTTTAATTAGAATAATAATATAAATTGATAAAGTATCGAAAATAATTATTTAAAAAAATATATATATATGTTAGAAAACAATACTTAAATTATATTTCAAATATACAAACAGAAAATATTATATATATATATATCTAATCCATTAAATGGAAAATCATAACTCTTTTAACGTATGATATATTGAAATGAACCATTTACTACAATGTATTACATTAAATTATTTAATCATTAATAATTTTTATTGGATTTACCAAAATTATATAGTTTATTTAAAAAAAAATAACAAACAAAATGTTTAATTATTTACTCCATAATGTGAATCTAAAAGTTTAATTTTGTTAAACTTTCTAAATTGAGAAATATTACAGTATTTTTAGAGAAGATAATAAAACAATATTTTAACAATCTTTAAATATATTTTCGAGTTCAATAATAAAATAATAATTCACTATATATATATATGTAAAAGTTTGAAATAATCTATTCAATGAAAAACTAATATACGATGAAATTATTATATTTTAAAAGTTGATATGTACACCTCATATATATTATAATATATACTAATTTAAACATGCAATTTTTTATATAAAAATAAATGAAAATAAACACCCACACGATTGTGCGGGTAGGAATCTAGTCACCATTAACAACCAAAACAATTATTGAGGAAAAGAATATGGGTTTAAATAAAACAGGATGTGCTATACATGGACTATATCAAAGAAAACAACGTGGTGCATGAATTCCCCCCCCCCCATTTGTTTTTGAACATCTTCTTAACCAACTAGGAGATACGAGATTCACGTCTTTGTGTTAGTATACATAATCGGTGATGAAATGCATTCCGTTTTTTCAAGTAACATATATAGAACAAATGTGGGGGCATTAAATCCAGAGTAAAAGAAACTATACATGTATATTGAAATTTATCATTTTTATTATAATTTGTAACACTGAAAATGGGTTGCACAAAAGTTATAACCGGACTACGGCAGTATTAACACAAATGTTCTGAAGACACTAATAGGAAAAAATTGGTCATGTAAGACAGCCAAGAATCAAGAATCAGGTTGTATTAAGTACATTACTTTGCAACATTTTGTTCTTATGAGCATCTTTAAAAAAACTCTCTTTTAAAAATATGCAAGACTCTATATTTAAAAGCTAAATGTGTTCTTCTCCAAATCAATATTTCAAGAAATCAAATATATAATATAAAAGAAAAATAACACGTTCAATTCAAAAAAAAAAAAGAAAGCTGTACTTATTAATATGAAAACTGTTCATATTTGTGGTTCATTCAACAAGAGTTTTGAGAACATGAAGATCACTATAAAATAGCTATGAAATAAATGTTATTCTTCGAGACATAGATGCATATTTTATAGAGGAAGAAGAGAATCTGCTGGAACGTCTTGGATCATCATGAAGTAGACGCTGACGTATCAAACGGGGAAAATTAAGTTTGGATAGATTAGAAGACGTGTAAAGCTAATTAAACAAGAAGTTGTAAGATTGTTTATAACCGATTTCTAATAAAATAAAGTTGGTTGCTTGTATAATCGGTTTCTTGTACTTGCTACTTCATTGTGTGTGCATCTTGCACTTACAACACATTGTTGTTGAACAATCGTCTAAGAGATTCAAAATTCGCTTATTTGTGCTAGTATACATGTTCGGTGATGAAATATACTTTGTGTTAACATAAAATAGAACCAACGTGGGGAGGGGGGCATTAAATTCAACTTTGAAGAAACTAAAATCTAACAGATTTCCGTGTGGGCAGTTTGGATCAATCTCTGGGGATGTACATGTATCATATGAATGATGTAAGAACTTTAATTTCATTTTGTTTTATATATCACTGAAATGATGGCTTACAGAAAAGTTATATCGGTCCGTGAACATTAACACAAATCTTTTTGAAGAAGGTAATATCCTTATGTCTGCGATTCATGACAGGCAATAAGCAGTGATGAGGAAACGAGTACACCACTTTGCAACAATCTTTTCTTAGCCATCTGTAATCATCTGCCGCTGCTAATTTCAACGAATCATAACATCCATCCACTTTATCTATGGCCGTTGTCGAACAAAAATCTATATTAGCTGCTTCTGACAATGCCGTGAAGATTAGGGCTAACAAAACGAAAAACACCAATTTAGATTGTGTTTTATTCATTTTTGGAGGATCAAAAAAGAAATAGCAGGTATATGGATTATGTGGAGTTGAGAACTTTTGCTCTGGTGAATAAATGAAAAAGGTTTGCTTTATATAATAGTAGATATAGATGCAAGACAGTATGGCTACAAAATGAATTCAATGATAACCATTGATAAATAGATAGCCCTCATTTTACGATACACTTCTCAATTTTTTTTTTCTATTATCTATTTTATTAAAACAGAAATACCATTATAAAATATTTCTAAAACTTCTACATTATTTACAATCTGCTGTCGCTGAAAATTTAATTAAGTTAATGTAAAAAAAATGTTTGTCTTTTCCATATAATGAATTGTTTCCTAAAATATTGCCAACTAAGTATAATTTAAGAAACAAATAATTAAATATCTATACTTTTCTTTTTAAGGTAGAAAATTTCGCACCAACTAATTAAAGATGTTAATTCAAATACGCTCAGATTAATAACAAGAATCGATTTAAATAAGCTCGGAGCATAATTCAAAACGTAGTAAATTTACGAATAATTCACTACGTTGAAAAAGCATAGCCATTTAATTATTTGCATGTGTTTGAAAGCTTGCAGGTAGGGTGAAGAAATAAGAGAACGTGGGCATAATGGCCGTCAAATAGCATAAGTTAGAGGAACTCGTACACAACTCTGAATCTAAAAATAAAAAAAGAATATTAAATATTTTTAAAAATAAATACATATATTTGGTTTAAAATTTTAAATATATTCTAAGATTTAGACTCACGTTTTTTATGGATATGGGTAGGTCACGTTTTTTAAACTCAATAGTGTATATTACTAAGACAAAGAAATTAAAAACATAAAAAAAAAAACTTAGTGATTCATTTGAAACGAATGAAAACAAAAATGTTGATATATCATATATATGTAGTTAAACTTACGCCACAATCTTTCCAATAATATCTATGTAAATGAAATTAAACATCCATTTGGTCGAGCTGATCAAAATTTAGCTAGAAAATTAAAGAACACCAATAAAGGATTATATAATATAAAATTGAGGGAATAGCAATGCCTCAAAGATTAGGCTAACAAGAAAAAAATCAATTTAGATAGTTTCTTATTCACTTGTTATATGATCAAACAGCTAAGTATTATATGATTTTGGAAAAGGTTTGTTCGTATGTATGGAACATTTTTGTAAAAAAAAAAACTCTCTCCTCCATCCAATATTTTTATTTTCAATGTTACAGTATTTGGCTTCCAAATTTGTTGTAAAATTTGATTTTTATATGCTGTCTGATTTTTCATATACATTTTTTTTGTCAACGATATAAATGAGTGGTATAAAATGAAAAATGTGACGATAGTTTTTGCAACAATACACTTCATTTTACCCGCCAAAAACTCTTGTCTTGATGAAGAGATTGTTCAAGAACCACCACCACCATGGCGGCCGAACCATTCTGTACCCAAAACCAGTCAAGGCCGTTGCACATATCCACGGTCTAGCTAAAACCCGAAACCCCGAGATCGCCAGATCAGGTTTGGTTGATGATTCAAGCTCTCACCCATGGCACGAATGGCTAGATTTGATGGGGATGCTGGTGAAGAAAGGTTACTTCGGAGAAACCGTGAAGGAATCGAATCATATCCGTACTGCTTGTCTCAGTTTCGCCCGCCATCGATTCACTCTCGTGAGGTAACGCCGAATTGATTTAAAAAAAAAATCGAGCCTTTTGATTTGATTCTATATGGGTTTCGCTGCTTATCGTGAAAGACTTTGGCTTTTAGATCATTCGTTCGGTTAAATTGTTTGAGTGAGTGAAGAATCCAATTTGTACACAAGGTGTTCGACGAAATGTCGATGAAACGTAGATTATACTGATTGGTCTCTTAAGTGATGTAATTGATTCAAATTCTGAGGCTTTTGATTTTATTCTGTGTGGGTTTCTCTCTATGTCGTAAAGGAATTTGTTTTCTTGATCATTTTCATTTAATTGTTTAAGTGAGTAAAGAATTAAATCTGCGTACAACGTGTTCGATGAATGCTGGCGATATTTGGAATATATAGATGGATCTCTCAGGTGTTGCATTTTTTTGTACAGATACTTGTCGAAGAAAGATATGAAAGTGATTGCTGGGTGTGGATGTCCCAGCACAGACAGGAAGGTTGTGAACTCAGGAAAGCGTCTAAGAGCTTATGTGGGCATTGATGAAGTAAATGTATGTATTCTACTTATAGCGCGTTAGCTCGTTCTTCTTTTGCTGAGGTTACACGTGCTTGGAACTTACTTCACCAAGCTCTGAACAATTTACTTAGTAGGTGTGTGGCTCTTGCAACTTGAGAGGGAAATGTGAAAGGGCTTACGCTCAGGCACGAGAAGAGGAAGGTGCTCGAACTATAGATGTCATGCGTATACTGCTAACTTATGGGCTTGATTCCATTTCTCCTACTGTGGTGAACCGTGCTTGTCAAACCAAGTTTGTTGAAGATTCTGTGAGGAAGTTGCTGAGAGAAACCGTGGAGTATAGCTTACAGGACGTTGAGTCTTCTGAGACTGTGACATCTCGAGATAAGCTCCAGACAAATTCACTGGAGAATGATGAGAGAGATCCTCGGAAAAGGCCAGGGGATTGGCACTGTACAGAGTAAGTGGTATTAATTGCATTTGGTTGTTATTTTTGTTATGAATATTCTTGTTTTTGTCAGATGCAAGTTCCTAAACTTTGCGAAAAACATAAGATGCTTGCGGTGTGAAGTGTTTTCTGAGGAGAGGCTGAAACAGTTGAAGCAAGAACAGAAAGATCATCTCCCACTGAAGAAAGGAGATTGGATATGCCAAACGTGAGTATACATCTTTTACAGTGTCTGATCATCTGATTAAAGAAACACTGAAACTTTCCATTTCTTTTGCGGCAGATGCAATTTCTTGAATTTTGCGAAGAATACGAGTTGCTTAAGGTGCAAAGACAAGCCTTCAATGCGTCAAATCAATCCGGGAGAGTGGGAATGCGAGTCGTGAGTCATCATCATCCGTTTTGTTAATCTAGTGTTCCTTTGTTTGAAAGTTTATATCATTTTTGTATACATCATCAGGTGCTATTACATCAATTTTAGAAGAAACTCTGTTTGTTTGAAGTGTGATCACAAGAGACAAAAGGCTCCAGTGGTCACACCGGATTCAAAGAGTGTTGGTGATCATCACAGCAGAGTTTCAAAAACGTGGAGTTTTGTAGAAGAAGAGGAGGAGGAGGAAGATGAAGAAGAAGAAGATGGCTTGATGGGATTTCCAGTGGAAGGAGGGAGAAGTAGTGTTTCAAGGAGTGTGGAAAAGAGAGAGCAATGGAAGTTAGAGATGAAACGGAGGATGAGAAGCAATGGGCATGAAAAGAAAAAAGATGATGATGATAATGACGAGAGAGAGTCAAGAAGATGTTATGATCGGAGAAAGATTGAGCTTCTTGGTAATTGTAGTGATGATGGAGAGATGGATGATTGGTTTGCTCCAACTTTAAGATAATCTGTTTTATTTCTTTCCTTTTGACGGGTTTGGATTTGGACATTGTTGTAGTGAAAACCTGAAATGTTAGACGCAAATTGGTTTAACTAAAAGATTTGAAAAAAAAAAACTTAATATTGTCAACTTAATGATAATCATGGAGTTTATTTTCTATGATCTAAACTTCACGTCTGAAATAATTTCAATAAATAAAAATATTAGAAAAAACTAAATAATGTCACAAACATCTTAATAATCCATCTGTTAGCATTTACGGTCTATTATTATGATGTAAACTGGCTTCCATGGACTTGTTGATAAATGGAATGTTTTTTTTTTTTTTTGAATAAAATGTTAAATTTGATTCAAAAGAAAATGTACTTTTTTACAGCAAGAGCCACTTTAGTTTTTTATTTGCAAACGAACAACACAAACCCAAGTGTGTTTTGGATTATAATATAAAAGGGAATGCTTCTGATAATTCGTGGAAGCAACAATCTATACCTATTCCAAGTGTGAATGCGGAGAGGGAGTTGTAGCGTTGTCATCAACAGCCTTTGGCTTTTGGACAAGACAAAAGGAAATTAAAGCATTAGGAATCTATTGCACTCGGCATTACGCAATGACCTTTAATTTTGATCATTGCACTCTTCCAATGCGTGTGAAATTTTGATACCGTTTCTTAAAGTCTATCAATCCCCCAAAACATACATTATTTAAACCATTTACAATACTAACTGTTTTGTACATTCGACTGGTGGACATTTAAAAACACTAAGCATAAACTACTACTTCCTTACAAAACATACATTTGAAACCAAATTAAAAAAAAATGCTTAACTGGTAGGACTTACTACGTTATATATAACTCATATGCTATATGATATATATAGGCCTATAACAAATAACAAGTATCCATCTACCCATCTTGCCAACATAAATTAATCGATTCAAATGATGATAAAAACAGAAAAAGCAAACTTTTGCTAGTTTTTCCACTTATAGACTGGTACCATCTAATACCAATATCAACGTGAAAAACTGTGATTTCATTACCTTATTCGTGTAAGTTGTCATATTTATAACTAAAATATATACAAAGGATGGTTAGGTTTCTGCATACAAACGCGGAGCTGAGTCATCCATATTTGTCAAGACCTTAATAGTTTAAGTTTCTAGATTTATAAAGAAACATATAGAATGGCAATAATATTTTTTAAAAAAAACAATAATATTACCCTAAGAAAACACACCTGTGTAAGAAACATACTAAAACCTGTGTTAATCAATCCCATTAGTTTAATAGCATCTCTGTCCACCATCGCTGCATTTTTATCATCAATTTGATCTCCTCTCCCGATAAGTAATGTATCTCATGTTTGTTTTTGTTTTTATAACTGCTACATTTTTTCGGTTTTGAAAACAAAAATCATGTTACACTAGTATCATAGTTACTTTCATAATTCTAAGAATAAGTTTCTTTTGTAATAATTTATTAAGATTAAATGTTCTCTTTAAACTTCTGTAAAAGACGTCTTCTATGAAATCGACATAAGGTATGTACTCAGATAAATGTGGGACTATAAATTTATAAATGCCGTCGGCTATACGAGACGGATAAACCCTGAAAACTTTGGCATTAAAAGAAACACATTATATTATCAAATCGATACATTTTTGAAGGGTGACGTGAATAAAGTAAGAGAGTTTATGATTTATCATGAACTAATTAATTTTCTATACAAATAATGAAATATATTATCGAGAGCATAAAGAGGAAGTCAAATAGAAACGGAATGTGTTATATATGGCTGTATCAGCCACGGTGACGTGGTGCGTGAATGACGCTTCCCACTTTATATTCTCGTATACAAAGTGGAAATACAGATCGAAATCGAATCTTTTGATGACATTATTATCATACAGTAACATAACAAACAGTTTCATTTTATTAAAGATAAAAGAAGCGTGCCTTGTCGCCATTCTTTTTTCACCAGTTTCTGTAACCTCTCTCTCTCTCTCTTATCAACCATTTCATTTTTGTGTTGTCTCTCTCTGATCATA
The DNA here is from genome assembly GCA_014822095.1 of Diplotaxis tenuifolia. Taxonomy (NCBI): domain Eukaryota; kingdom Viridiplantae; phylum Streptophyta; class Magnoliopsida; order Brassicales; family Brassicaceae; genus Diplotaxis; species Diplotaxis tenuifolia. Next base: position 9,788 of record JABAYD010033673.1, read on the forward strand.
TCATGGCTTCCTCTGCATCCACTGGTACTCTTTCTTACATTCACAATTTCATATCGGTGATTAGTAAAATATGCATCTCTTCTATAATACAATCGATCTTAATTAAACCGTTTTGGGTTGTTGTTTTATTTTTATTAGAAGTGAAATTTGTGCCAGAAGAAGATAATTTCTTGCAGAAACATGTTGCCTTCTTCGATAGGAACAAAGATGGTATCGTTTATCCTTCAGAGACATTTCAAGGTACTACGGTATTCTTGATAGAAAACTTTTCAGTTCAAACCAAAATGTCTTAATCAGTCTCTGTAATATCTTTAAATTATATTTGTTTTTCTAGATCTTTTGTTTTCTGCATATTTGTGTGGTTCTTATCGTCTGTGTGTGACTCTCTGATCTGAGTGATCTAAGCAAGAAAGATTTTCGATACTTTCTATACTAACTTTACTGTCATCGGAACACGACAAAAACACAAGAACAGGGTTTAGAGCAATAGGATGTGGATATCTCTTGTCGACATTCGCTTCTTTGTTCATCAACATGGGTCTTAGCAACAAAACTCGTCCGGTACTTTAAAGATCAATGTTATAGTTAATGATTTAATACTTTAACTTAATACAAAAAAAAAAGAATCTGTGGTGTGTGTTCTTGATTTACAGGGAAAAGGTTTCTCTCTCTCTTTTCCCATAGAGGTTAAGAATATCCATCTTGCCAAACACGGTAGCGATTCAGGCGTTTACGACAAAAATGGAAGGTATCTTCTTCTCATTTTTAATTTTCCAATCTGACTAGTAAAGTTTTGATGTTTTTAGTATATTTTTTTTGTATTTTCAAAAGATGATTATTTCAAAACAATATTTGAAAAGAAAAATTTAAATTTAGTAATATATTTTTATTAGTTAATAATGATATTTTCGTAATTTATTTAAATTATTTGGAACAGTTAATCATAATATATGATTTAATTTTTTTAAAAATATTATTTACCTGACATTACAAACATGTATCGTGACCACCAAATCGTATTTTAGAAATGAGAGCATATGGGCCATCTTTCTTTTATGTGTAAAGAAAGCTGAAATATTATTATTGGAAAATAGAGAGATCATTTTTTATTCATTTTGGTTGTTTTTTTTTATTTTAAAATATCTGGAGGTTTGTGGAATCGAAGTTCGAGGAGATATTTGCGAAGCATTCAAAGACACATCCAGATGCTTTGACGGGAAAAGAACTCCAAGAACTCCTCGACTCAAACAAAGAAGCTAATGATCGTAAAGGAGCGTAAGTATCCCAACCGGTTTGGTTAAATTCGTTTTTTTTTACCAAAACCGGGAAAGCGATGGTTCTGAATAGTTATATCTGAATTTAATAATTTTGCAGGATTGCTGCTTACACGGAGTGGAAGATCTTGCATTACCTATGCAAAGACAAGAACGGTTTGTTGCACAAAGATACAGTGAGAGCTGTCTATGATGGTTCTCTTTTCGAGAAACTTGAGAAACAAACAGCTTCTAAGAAACATCCATGAAACACCATTAAAACAAACTCTTACTATATGCATGTTAATCTGTTTATTTATCGGACTTTTTACTTGGGAACAAAGACATAAAGTTTGCAATGCGTTTGATTTTTTAATACGTTATAGTTTTCTGTACTTTTTTTTTGTGTGTGTATTTGATTGATTATGTACGTACTTATGTCTTGTTCTAATAAATGATTATATAGTAATGGATTGATGCCTTCAAATCAGTTAAATTGTGGGTACACAAAAAACATGGACGGGCCAATAATTATGGGTTTTGGCCGGTGATAGATCTTGCTTCGATCATATATATTCATGTGAAAATAGGCAGGCTTTGAAAAGAAGAAACTGATTTTGTAGAATGTAATTTAGCTTTTGAATTTTGTTAGTGAAATATCATTTTGGTCTTTTCTATCTCCTTGCATCTAGACTGAAACCGTGAAACGAATGTGTTATTCATACAAACAAAACGATCCTAATTATGATTTGTAAGCAAGGAATGTTTTAAACAACCAATAGCCAGCTCAGAGTCCTTTCAAATATGTATTTATCGGGTAGTTATATTGGATGTCTCCACTAAAATTCAATTTTAAGAGATTTCCTCGAAATTTTCAAGAATTATTTTTTAATGATAATTTGTGAAATTCCATTAGAATTTCTTGAATTGTTGCACGTAAATTTAACCTTCTTAAATTGATACGACAAAGATAACAGAGTTAACGGGAAGAAGAAAGGCAAT